>JAUPMG010040858.1:0-14262 GCA_031762675.1 Pachysandra terminalis | reverse complement strand
AGGTAAGCCCGGGGACTCAAACCTGGGACCTCCAGTTCCTGAGCTGGAGAGCCTACCAGTTGAGCTAACCCGTGTGGGTTAATTCTACATTTGTAGGATCAAATGCTCTAGGGCTTGACATGTTTTCTACTCTGATATATTAGAAGGGAATGCTAAATAAAACAGTATTTTTGAAGCTACCATATGGCTCAGTTGGGTTATGGCTGCGACCATAGTGTTAAGTATTGGCCGATCCCAAGTTGGATCAGCCGATACAACTCGGGTTCAGCTCGGGACAAGTCACGATCACAATCTGATCCTGAAATTTGCTAAAGTTCTCTGACTCGGTTTCGGACGAGTCGGATCGGACGATCCAATATGAATCATCCGACACCCCTAAAAAAATTTATGATTTTCTTTTTATAAAAAAATTGGACAATGTTTGGATCAGCCGATTATGAGTTGGATCGGTGATCCAACTCGGGTATCGGACCGGGACGATCCCCAATCCGATACCCGAGTTTAAACACTATGGTTGCGATGTATACACTATGGGAGTCATTGCCATCTCAATCTTAATGTTTTCAAGAATAAATTGACACTATGCTTTTCTGGTTCGGACTTACAGGATCACTGAAAGGACGAACACTGAGACCCCCACAATTGACCCCATGTGGCCGCAGTTTCAGAATGACTTCTGACGGCCACGTCGAACCTATGCTGGTGACCCCAAGGAGGAGGAGAACATCTGGTCATTCCTCAGATTCTGAGATAGCATAGTTCCTGACTCTTGACACACCACATTATCAAGTTCAAAATTGTTGCAGGCTTCCAATGGAGTATTTGGACACAATTTGGGTACAAACTATTATTTTATTTTTTTTGTGCAAATAGGTACTATACTACAGCATCTTATCAAGGTATGAGCAGTAGTAGCATTGATGTGTGGCTGCCTAAACCTGTGTATTGTTGAAATTATTTTGTGTTATACCACCATAGTTGCTTATATAGAAAAAGAGCTGAGGAATGCTTCTGTTCCAGGATCTCTTTGTGGGATATTTTCCTTAAGAGGGTGTACTTTTGTTTCTTTAATAGCTAAGATCAAATGCACATGTTCTTAAGTCTCTGAAACTCCCCTCAGGTTTGGGTCTAGTCCAAGATCTCTCTCTCTCTCTCTCTCTCTCTCTCTCTCTCTCTCTCTCTCTATATATATATATATATGGATGTATATATTCTTTTATAGTGAGGGGAACACTTTGACATGGCTTCTATGATCATTATAGAAACATTCTCTTTGAGAAGGGAGTGAAGATCTGATTCATGGGATCACAAAAGGGCTTAAAGGAAGTCCACTGTACTGACTCATAAGGTAATGATCAAAAAATAAAGCAAGATTAATAGTATCTGGGGAGGAGCAAGGAAGTTCTATCTGATGAAACCATAAGTTCAGACTGCAATTACATTAATCAATACTCTGTTGGAAGACTCTAGGAACATACAGATGGGGAAGCAAGAGGTCAAAAAGAGCGAGGGAAACACTCTTTGTGCGCCGGATTCTACCAAGATATGGTTACGTGAAGCTTAACTTTGATGGTGCTCGCAGAAAGAATGGAGATACTGCTGCAGTCGGAGCTGTACTCAGAGATAAAGAGGGTCGCTTCCTTTGTGGGCTGGCGGTCCAAAAGGGCAGAAGCAAGGGCTGCCTTGGATGGACTAGTAATAGCACTCAGGTTGGGAACTTGGACTTTTAGAAGTAGAAGGGGACTCGTCCGTAGTGATGCAGCTTCTTCATGATAATTCCATGGAGCCACCTTTCTTGTGTTCGATTTAACCAGATTTTCAGAGAGGCCAATATGGTGGCGGATTGTCTTGCTAACTTTGCCTTGGACTACTTTTAATGTTGTTGGCTGAAGAAGCCACCTTTTCTGGTAAATGTTCTTAGCGATGATTACATAGGCCAATCTGTGGCAAAGAATGTTCTCTTTATACAAATATTCGTGATCAAGCAATAATAATAAACACAATAAATAGAAGATCAAAACTATGCACACAGATATTCGTGGTTCAGCCATTAGCCATCCGATGTCCTTGATATTACATTATCCTCCATGTAATTGCATGCTGAATTTCTGACAACAATTATATTGGCATAACATATCAACATTTTGCAGAATCTTACACCATACAGTTTTCGTGTTTTTGATAAAAAAATAAAAAATAAATCTAGCTATGCTCTACACTTTCAATATTGTCTATTTAAAAGGCAACTCAATGGCGAAATACAATGGAATGACTTAAAAAGGGATAACAATGTTGCATCTTGTAGGCTTAGAATTCATTTTCCCCCCCTCAAAATCTGGAGCACATAGCTCATCGACATAGATGACAATTCTGTGGAGCAATGGCAAAAATTGACCAGACGACCTTTTTGCCCCGTCATGGTAGCCTTTCCGCATTTCGTCTGGTTGGTTTTGTTGCAAAAATCAATGTTCGGATTGAATCTTCTCATAAGATAATTTCTGCTCATCATTTTTCTTCTGACTTCTGACAAGAGTTGTTATCGACTTGTCTGTGCATGCCATGTCTCAGAGGCCTCACTGAATCTGGGCAATACGGCTTCCAATTTCTTGCAATTATGCTCGATCCAAGACTTGTAGGATCTTGTGTCAGTTCAATATTTCTTGTTGGCTTTCTTTCAGATTTGATAGCTCAAGCTCGACCAACCCTTCTCTTTGTGTGATTAGCTAGATCCTGAGAGCCAAAAAGTTCAATTCAAAGAGGTACCAGGTCAACCCTAGTATCTAATTTTCATTGCTTTTTGAATGCAGGCCAGGTTATTAATATGAGACAAATAACAGCCAACTTAACTACTGAAGGTACCTTGGTGGCCCAGTTCCCCAACTGCTAGTCTTCAACTTCTCACAGTTTCAGGGTGCCCCACTAACAGACCCACCCCAGAAAAGGCCGCGATCCAATCATTGGGTCTACCTAGCTTCGACGAAGCCATTGCAGAGGACTATGTTTCTTGGCTGATAATAGTGGTTATCCTCTTACAGCATCTGCAATAGTTTGATACTCCCACTGGAGTTGGCAGCCACAAGGATGTTCGACTTCCCCCTCCAACAGACACTTGACACAAACTGTCCATTATCATCACCAGTCTCTTGCCCAGAAATGGGATCAACGGAGCCAAACTTATGGGATGTGATTGGCATAGGCAGAGATCTATAATAAGCACAAACCTGAGAAGAAACAAGACAACCACAATCTTGAGAAAGTTGGTACAATTTCTATAACAAAATTGGATAATAAACCATATTTTTCCAGAGTCTTCATTCAAATTCTGAATGCCAAGGAAATGCATAACAATGGATGTCAGATCACCCAATTAAGATAATTATTGGCCTGAAAACCTAGCATCAGGTGATGGAACCTGACCCCTCTGCATTGCTTTTTTTTTTCTTTTTTTTCTAATTTGGGGTTTACTCTTTTAAGAAAAACCCCTTCAAAAATAGGCGTATACTGCTATTTGCAGCGAGTACATGGTATTCTTTAGTAGAAGGCAAAAGAATAGTTCGCTCTGTGCTCACCGCTCAGCGTCATGTATTCCTTTTCGACATCAGCAACGCAAAACATATTATTCCCCTCTGCATTGCTTGGCATGTGGCATAACTAGAGCTAATGAAGGTTGGAAGTGCTCCAGACTCATTTATTTTTGGGTTCATGCATGTATATTTTCCACACTCCAAATTCATACCATGTTGAATAGTTCATGCATGTATATCACCTACATGGTCAACTATGACCAATCGGAATATTAGATCACCTATATTTTCCACACTTCAAATTCATACCATGTTGATCATCCCACTCTATCGGAGGGTCAGAACAATCCAACTATGTGCTGATTTGACTAGACACAGGGGCGGAGCTACATAGAGGCGAGAGGGGGCAACTGCCCCCCCTCAAATTTTCAAAAATTTTACTTAGGCTTATTTTTTTTTAAAATATATTACAATTTGTCCCCTGTTAAGTTTTGTTTTTTGCCACTAAATTTTAATAGGTCTAAAATATGAAAATTACGAGTTGGTCCACCTGTTCGCACAGTTCTAAAACTAGACGAGTTAACTCAAAACTCGGTCGAGTTAACTCGACTAGGTAGCTTTTAGAGTTAACTTTGTTAAAAACTCGATCTGGAAGTAACTCAGTCGAGTTCGGGATTAACTCGATGAGCATGAGTAGAGCTACATAGGGGCGAGATTTTTTTGATATCCCCTCTCAATAATTTTTGTTTTCACTCACTATTGGTATCAATTGGCTCGGTCTAAACCGAAAACCGAACAACCCAAAAAAGTTGGGTTTTTTTTTTTCATTTTGGTTTGGTTATGGTTTAGAAAACAAAAAACTGAATAAATTTGATTCGTTTATGGTTTAAGGCTTCGACTAAACCAAAAAAAGCCTAAGTAAATTATATATGTTACGTGTGTGTGTGTGTCAAACCAAAAACAGTTGTTTTATCAAATCTTGCCCCCCCTTAAAATAGAATCCTGGCTCCGCCCCTGACTAGACATCACAGCTATTTTATCCAAACAGTATTTGGGAAGCCAAGAAATATAATATGAGATTAGGTAAATAGCTTCCATAATTATGATCACCATGCCAGCACTATTTTGATGCAGAAAACTTCCTGTACAGGATCCAGCAATGTTGTGTTCCAGCCACTATGCATGTGCATTGCTTGCATAACTAAGCTATTTATGGTTAACTCAGCCTAACAACTCAGACTGAAGATCATTTTTAAACAAAACTAATAACATTTAATGAAACTTGATCTTTAGATTAGAATTAAACTTACCTCATTTGTTTCAGAACCACATGCTATATATCCATCCGAAACAGATAGACCAACAAAGTTCTGAGGAAGCAAAAGGCGAACAGTTATAACTTAATGGAATGACTAGAAGTTTGAAGAAATGATAAAGAAGCATCAATACACTGACCATCATTTCAAGAAATGTTAAAGGAAGAAACTAACCTTTTCATTAGTATGACCACCAAAGGTCAAGGTGCATGCAGTAGTGGACAAACCATTGAGATTGGTTTTGTTAAGATCCCAAAGCTTTAGGGTGTTGTCGGTAGATGCGGTAACAATGGTGTCTGGATCTAAAAATTTTACATAGCTAACAGCTTTCTTATGGCCAGACAATGTACACCAAGGGATTCTCATATGTCGAAGATCATAGCAGTATGTCTTATAATCAGCAGATCCAAAGGCCAACAAATGAGTGGAATGAGGAGAGAACTGAACACAGCAGACATTGGCAGCATTCCGGATAGTGCCAATACAATTTTTCTGTGCAAAGAATTCAGTAATATGCTTTTTTTAGTTTTATACAATAAGATTTTCATAAAGAAACTAATTTTCAAGCAGCATCTAAAGGTTCAAATAAAACAAATAGAACTGCAAAAGTCAAAATGGAGAAGGACCTCCGACCACACAAAATGTCCTGGTAAAGTTGCTGGATAGGAAAAGATAAACATTTAAACTTTGATCAGTGTTGTTGAAGGCGCTCATCCCGGTAACTAGGCATTTATTAAGGGCTAGGCAACAGCGCGCATAGGCAAATTCAACCTAGACACTTGCCCCAGTTTCATACAGTGTCTGGGTGCAATTTTAATTGTTCAGCCACCAAATATTATGAGGGTATAAAATGTATAAATTTCAATTTACATATTAGTAAGGACTGTAATAAGCTATAAAAAATTGGCATGCTAGTAAGCATGTATTATTAGTTATACACTAAGACAAATTACCGTATTAAGTAATAAATTATATGGGTTAAGAAAGAGGAGGAAAGAAGTCAAGATGGACCATGTATGCCCACAAATTTTTACTATAACATAATAGAAAACTACTTACTGTTATATGAATGCTCATATGTGCTCCAATTGCACTCACAATGACAAGAAGTGCACATAAGCCCTAGAGTACGTAACAGAAGACATTGAAAGCTTTTACATGAATGCTCATATGTGCTCCAATTGCACTCACAATGTCAAGAAGTGCACATAAGCCCTAGAGTATGTAACAGAAGACATTGAAAGCTATTACACGAATGCTCATATGTGCTCCAATTGCACTCACAGTGACAAGAAGTGCACATAAGCCCTAGAGTACGTAACAGAAGACATTTGAAAATCTCAAAGTTTTAGCTAATTAGCTCCATATACACGTGTCCCCACAATTTTAAAAGGTAAGAAAAAATTCTATTTAAAAATTACCAACTATTGTAAAGTGAAAAATACTGAAAGCTTTAAATCAAACTTACTTGGTTGCCTTTTAGCTCATTATCAAGTTACCATTTCTTTCCCAAAAGGATCTCTAGCACCTTGTATGCCTTCATCTGTTTAGGGATTATATCTTGGGTTTCACCATCTCCAACCATCTGCTCTAAAGAATCAAGAGCATTTCAAATTTTCCATCTAAGTTCTCTAACATCTCTATTCATAATGGAGCTTGCAAAGCTTGTTTATAGGTAAACAAGCTCTAAAGATTGAAGAGATCTATGATAAAACATGCGTTGATGTCCTCACCGAACATCTCAAACTTGTTTTGCGCACATGACTAAGTGAGGATGCTCTAAATGAAAGCTGTATCTAATTGTGCTTTTATTTCTTTCCTTCAGCTTTCTTATATCCTCTGACCTTTAATATGATATAAGGTCCAGGCAGTAGGTAACACAAGGTGTCTAAAGCAAGTAGTCTCTTTCTCATCAGCATTCTACTTGCAAGAAAAAGATTTTCTTTCTAAATGATATAGAAGAGATCTCCTTGGCTCCTTGCCAGGAATGAGGAAGGAATACATATAAATAAACAAAAAAAAAGGATGCATTACCTGCTAAGGATAAATGGCATGCACGGTTAGTCACAAGGCTCACATCTTAAAACACATGATCTTCTCCGACCTCTATAATGACCTTACAAGCACTTCAACATGTACTTCTCATCATATACATCCTTTGAGGTATCGACCTTCAGGGAAATTTACTATTAAACTTTATAAAAACTCCTATTTATCTCATCGATCCAATCATCAGACATGATAGTGCAGCCATGCTTCTTCCATGCTGCCTTGTATAATCAGAGAAGCGAGTTAGTTCTATCAATCTCAATTGTCAGAAGTGATTCTGTTCAAGGTATGTAATATAGATATTCTAGCCTGAATTTCCCAATAGCTTCATCCATCACAAGGAAACTCCTCACCTTTGAAGTACTGTAAGGTACTCATTGCTTGACTAAACCACTGAGCAACACATTGGTTTAGTCATTCCCAATTATCCTTTTTATCTCATTCATGCTGATTTGTGACATCTTCCCGTTAGCCTCTTGATGCAACTACCTCTTCAGGATATAGTCTCGGAAAGACTTCCATGGGTTACAATGTTGACGGTCGCTTCTGGTTTTAGTAGCCTTAAGACCTTATATCTGTCCAATTCAATCAACACTATGCTTTGATATAGCAATGGATGATTAATAAGAGAAGAACTATAAAAGGAGTGTATCCATGAAGAGGAAGATGCCACATGGTAAGATTTTGACACTGCCATAGGGGAGAGGAGTGACTACCAAGAACTTTAGAGCTATGATTCGATATGCTTTGATGAAATTATTGATACTCATGTAGAGGAAGATGCCACATGGTTAGATTTTGACACTGCCATAGGGGAGGGGAGTGGCTACCAAGAGCTTTAGAGGTATGATTCCATAGGGTAGGTACTCATTGCTTAACTAAAGCACTGAGCAACACATTGGTTTAATCATTCCCAATTATCCTTTTTATATATCATCCATGCTGATCTGTGACATCTTTCTGTTAGCCTCTTGATGCAACTACCTCTTCAGGATCTAATCTCAGAAAGACTTCCATGGGTTACAATGATGACGGCTGCTTATATCTGTCCAATTCAATCAACAATAAGAGGATTTTTACAAGAAAAGAGAACCCTAAAGCATATGATTTCATATGCTTTGATGAAATTATTGATAGCAATGGGTAATTAGTGAGAGGGGATCTATAAAAGGAGTGTATCAATGAAGAGAAAGATGCCACATGGTTAGATTTGACATTGCCATGAGGGAGGGAGAGTGGCTACCAAGAGCTTTAGAAAGACTTGAAAAGACCCAAAAGGTAAAATAGAAGTGGATATACAAGATGAGTCTAAGATGATGAACCTGAAAGGACAAGAATCTGATGCAATTGAGAATGAGGCTGTGAATCAAACAATGATAATAATGGAGGAGATACTTGTGCCAGGCAATGGTCTTGCAGGATGTTTGTTGCAAGATATAGATGCAAACTTCCTGTTAAACGGGCATTTAGTCCAATTTGCATTGATGAGTCCTATTTGAAGGTTTGGCTTTGAAAGTTGAAAGCTGGAATTTTGCTATTTTATGAAACTCGTATTGGTTTGATAAACTCATTTTGTGAGTTTTGGTGACCGACATCCTTTCAGGATATATATATATATATGTGTGTGTGTGTGTGTGTGTGTGTGTGTGTGTGTGTGTGTTTGTGTACATGTATATGATGAAATCACGAATATATTAGAAGATAAGTAAAAGGCATCTACAAATAAGGTACTCCGAAACGAGGTGCCTCGGCGGGGAGAGATGTAAACAAATATATATAGATAGAGAGAGAGAGAGAGAGAGAGAGAGAGAGAGAGAGCAAATGGTACAAGGCTTTCTTACAAAACCATGCTCATAATGCTCGTTTACAAATAAAGGAATATTTCTTTGCTAACACTATGCTACACTTGTAATTTCAAATTCTCTTCCAATTAGGAGCTTTAGCTAAGAATCCAAAGTTTGGCTTCTGATTTTCCCGTTCTCTTTTTAGTTTTTCAAATCACCAATTCTACAATTATCAAAAAGTAAAAACAACCAGTGAAACCCGTCCGTACTAGTGAAACACGTCAATGCGTACCATACTACCATCTCAGAGCATAATGGTAAAAATTAAATCGAAGGAGATGGTATAAGTTATATGTATGACTAAGAGCTAACCAAATCTGAATTAGGAATTGCATCTCAGAGCACAACAACAAAATTTCACATCAAACTATGAAATTTAGCAAAATTTCCCATTTTGACGGGGACGGAAATTTTCCTTAAATATATATATATATATATATATGTCCTTCATATTGAAATTGTGTATAGTTTTTTACAAGAAATATTGTAAAATAGTAAAATTCTGCTGGAAATTTCCTCCAATATTTCTTTATTCCAAAGGTGAGAAATTCCCCTCAAAATCAAAATTTAAAACCATGTACACTTTTTCCTGTAAGACTAAACAATAAAACACAAGAAACCAGATTTTTTAAGGTCAATGCTAAGGGAGGAAATTTGCCTTCTAAAAAAGTAAAGAAATTGAAAGCAAACTTTGGTATGACCATTACCTTTGGATTATTATAATTACCCAACAGAAGTGTTATGTGCAAAGAGGTATCAGAATCGGTGACACATCTTCTCATTCACTATAAAGTAGCACATAGTTCGTGGGCCTCTGTCCTCAGAAGATTTAATATGAGTTGGTTACATCCTAGGAGTTTGGATGAAGCTCTTTGTGCTTGGAGTAAAAAGAGGGGGAAGATTACAAGGGTCTCCTTTGGGCTGTGTACCCAGCTGCAGTTTGTTGGACTATTTGAAGAGAACGGTAACAATTATTTTGAAGAAAAGGAGAAAGATGAGAATTTTATCTTAAGAAAGACAATCATTACACTTTTTGGCTATACTTCTAATCTACCTGAGTTAAAGGTGCATCTTTTTCAAACTTTTTAAATGATTGAGAAGGACTTTGGGGTGTGTAAATAGGACGAGGATGGCTGGTCGTGTTTTGTACCGGCCTATTGCATATACGTTTGTGTACGGATGGCTTCTGCCTCTATACTTCATTACATATTAATACAATATCTTATTTTCTTGATTAAAAAAAGCAATTACCTTTTAATTGTTATTAATTATAATTGTTATTTTTATTAGCAAAATCTAAAGTCCGGCTTAAGAATCAGTATAAGGGTCTTAGCGGCTTTTGACCAATAGATGAATTTAAAGAGTTAAATTAGTTCTATTCTGGATTTAAATTCATTAAAGTACAGGACCGTCAGATAACCCTAGAGTGTGAAACAGGTCAAAAGCTGCTTAAGAACCATTGTAAGGGTCCTAAAGCCCCAAACCCAAGACACTCCGTTTTTATTGCTATTCTTATTTAGTATATGATGAAAAAGAAAAAAAAATAAAAAATAAAAATCATAGGAAATACTAAAAAAGATAACCAATGGGAACTCAAACTTCGACAAGCACTAAATTTAAATTATATAATTGCATTATTTTGATTATAAATATCAAAGCCAAACTGAATATGGAACATAAGCATTTAAGAATACTAGAAACATATAGCCTACCTTTTATGTTTTACAATATAGTGATATATGTATTAAACAATATTCACTTCAATATACAAAGGAAAAAAACAACAGTTTCATGTAAAAGAAAAATGACACCTTTTTTCTAACTCAGCCTGATCGCCCCAACAATAATAAAATAAAAGTTCTGGCTCCAGCCGCTCCACCCAACAAGACCAACACTTACTCTCGCTTGGGCAGTTTGATACCCATGCTTTTCATGTCGTTTTTTTTTTTTTTGCTGGGCCACAAATCTTATACCATATCAAGGAATGCAAAAAAGAAGACATTCTGGGCTGAAATCTATCCTCTGTGTGTTCTGCAGAATCATGATTAAAATCACTGATATTAACATGCAGGTCACCTGTAGGACATAGACCTCGAGGACATCTTCCCCTATCCTAACGTAAAGCATTCCAAAAACAAATTCCAAATATATGTTGAGATTTTCATGAGGTTGATAATTTGATACTAATAATTTAATAAATGAATATCTCAGTTTTCTAACTTACAAGAAGAAATTTTAAAAAATGGAGTTTTTCCATTAATACTTTCCAATAAAACTGAGAAAAAGTGAAAAAAAAATATAACTTTCATCGACTGTAACTATAAGGCTCGTTTGGCTTTGATTTAGGATTTTATACACACACATATATATAATGGCAGGTCTGCCCTGGCACCAAAGAGTGAATTCTGAGACATGTCCAGCATAGCACTTTGTAAAAGATTAAAGTATTAAAAGTATGTCACAGCATATTAAAGGATAAGTTTTCAAAATCTTGCCTAGGGCTGCTTCGATGGGAATGAACTTTTATCATTCTCATTTGTCACAAATGAGTTCTATCTTTGCTAACTAAACCTTTTTAATTTTAAATGATACAAAGAAAATGTACCTCGTTAATGCTCCACAATTTCACAGAACAATCATCACTTCCACTAGCCAACTTTGTGGGGTCCACTCGAGAAAAGTCAACAGACCAAGCCCTCCTTTGGTGTTCAGTGTACTGAGAGAATCCTTGACCAGTGCTTGCATCCCACAACTGGAACCCATCCATGACACATTGCAATCAGTACAAGAAAATTAGTAACTAAGATAACATGAAAATAGCTGGCCCAGACACCCCAGTTATCAAAAAAAAAAAAAAAAGAACATGAAAATAGTTTGAAATAACAAAACCAGCAGTAAACAAAGGCCTTGTCGAAATAGCATAAGGTTTCAAGACAATATGATGCAATGTTGCTACCTCAGAGGAACTTTTAAGTGAATAAATATATATGAACTTGCTACTACGGTCCAACTTCAGTTCATGATCTATGACGGTAAAAAGAAAAAAGGAAAAAATAAATATTGATCTAGAGACGACTTTGCAAGAAATGCTCATCACATTGTTATAGACACTGCACTCAAAATTATTCAACTACCCAGAGGAAAAAAAAAACAGAATACATTCACAAGCACCTACCTTTGGTGCTTGTGTTGATTTGAGCATAATTTTTTAAAGTTGAGAACTTGCAACTTATTAATGCCATTCATGACTGCACATTGATGGTCACTGGCAAGCATTCAACTTTAGAAAATCAGTGCAAACCTCCACAACACTGATGCAGGCCAGGTCTTGTATGCAGGCTGGACCAGCAAGGAGGTAAAACTTCAAGAAGCTGCAAGGCAAGTGAGGATATAACTAGGAACTAACAAGTATGTAGGAGAAATTACTCAACTCCTAATTACTCCAAATGGCAGGTTGCAGAAAAATTTTCTAGTATAAACAAAAACTTCCTCAAATACTACAATGCAGGACCGAAACCCTAAGTTGGTCTTCTCCCAAACACAGATTAGACCATCTCTTCTCTGCAACAGTTCATCTTCTCATCTTTTAATTCTTATTTTATTTCAACTTGGTATCCGAGCATCGCTCTGATTTCTGTGTTCTTTCCATTTTTTAAGAATCCCTAATCCACACGGCTTAGGTTAGCAGCCATATGGTGGGAGAACTATTCTAACCATTCTCCATTGTAACATTCATGTTTTGTGGATGTTCCTTTTTTTCCAAATCCTTTCGAATCTCTTGAATGGCTATTTGAAGCCCTAAAATTCTGTTCGAAAGGAATAGAGTTGGTGATTTGGATTCCGTATCTTTTGTGGAGAATTAAAAATCTGTACTTCCCACAAAAGGTTAATCCCTTATACATCAGAATTTTTTTTATCGGTAAAGTAATATTGTATAAAAGGACCAAAAGGTCAAAATGTATAGAGAGTATATATGTACCCTATACAGACAACAAACCATAAAGTATATAAAAATTGTAGACACATACAAACTTCCCCCTCCTAATCACCAACATACTATGTTAGTCCCAAAATAGACCCCATGAGCAATCAAAATCCATATATCAAATGCCTTCAAATTCAGAGAAATTGGACACCCAGAAAAATAGTAAAGACAAGGCTTTATCAATCAGCCTTTGAGTGCAAGATTCCGTTCTTTAAAAAATTCTGCAATTCCTTTCACTCCATATCGTCCAAGCAATTGCTGCTGGGCAAAGATTCCACACAATGGAACTCCTCCTTGCATCCCTCTTCTTCCTCCTCCAGCCCTAATTGTTTAATTCTTCTTTTAGACTATGGTGTCTAACCCAACATACCTTAAATCTATTCAAAAAATTATTCCAAATACTCCAAGTAACCTCACAATAGATAAACAAATGAGTTGCCGTCTCCTCTTCCTTTTTGCATAAGCAACATCTAGAGGCCATAACCACCCTCTCTGCTTTAGGTTGTCAATCGTGAGTACCCACTCTTCAGCTACTGTCCACAAAAAGAAGGAAATCTTAGAAGGTAAACCTGCACGCCAAATCAGTTTCCACAGATCGAATCACGAAATCTCCTCCGGCAGAGAATAGTACATAGATCTAACTGAGAACACACCTTCACCCGACTACTTCAAAACCCTTGAGTCACCTCCCTCCCGAGCATTTGTCTTATTGACCTCCTCCAACAGACTAGTAACTTCATCCACTTCCCAATCTAGCACATTCCTTCTGAAAATCAGATCCCACCTCCACCCCAACTCCTCCTTCATTAAGTAATCCTTAACCCAAGCATTTATGTTTACTGCTAAAGCAGCTGCCCCTGGAAAATTTTGTATGAAAGGAACCTCCCCACACCAAACATCTGTCCAAAATTTAATTTTATCCCCTACCCCCACCCTGTATCTTACCCCTTTAATGTAGCTCTCCTTAGATTTGCAAATAGCTTTCCAAGGCCCCGTACCAAGTGGAAATCTGCTATTCTTGGAAAACCAACCCCCTTCCTCAGTTCCGTATTTAGATCTAATCAACTCCCTCCACAAACTACCTTCCTCCGACTGAAATTCTTGGAGTCATTGGGAGAGGAAGTGATTGTCTGTGTACTTGAAGATGTGTTCAGAAATGAGTTCCGAAGTATCAAGTGGTCATACAGGACAATTGGGTTCTGGATTCCCTACAGGTATTTCAAATGATAATCCCAACATCAGTTGCTAGACGGTTAGAGAAACTCCAAAGGGATTTTCTTTTGAATGGCAATGAGATCAGCCACAAATTCCATTTGGCAAAGTGGTCCCAAGTTTGTCTCAACAAGTAGAATGGGGGTTTGGGATTAACGTCCCTTACTAGATTCAACGCGGCTCTCCTAGCCAAATGGCTTTGGAGGTTCGGGTTAGCGGAAGGGGGTTTATGGAGGGAGGTAGTGCTAAATATGATGTAGAGGAAGGGGGCTGGTTTTCTAAGGAGTGCAGACTTCCGCATGGTACAGGTTTTTGGAAAACTATTTGTAAGC
>JAUPMG010040847.1:0-14263 GCA_031762675.1 Pachysandra terminalis | reverse complement strand
TTTTTATAAATTTTAATAAGTTTTACATAAGTTGTAAATATTATTTTTCACTTAGATAGATTTTTATATAAATATTAAAAGTTGTAAATAATTTTTAACTTATAAATTTTTTATAAGTTTTACATAAAGATTTTAAGTTTTATAAGTTATAAATTAAGTTGTAAGTTTTTACATTATAAGTTAAACTTATGATTTAATAAATGGTCATAATTTTTTATAAGTTTAATTTATAGTTTTTTTTAGGTTGTTACAAGTTTTCATAAGTTTAAATTTATATTATTTATAATTTTTTTATAAGTTTTATATATATATATATATATATATTTTTTTTATAGATTTGACAAGTTTAAATTTGCATTTTTTTAAAGTTTTTTAATATTTTTTTTGTATTTTTTCTAATTTATTTAAAAAAAAATCATATATGGGTGTGATGGGCCGGCGGCCCAATACACCCGCCTAGCAGGCGGCCCAGTCACGTCAAGCGTCCCAGCACGTCCCAGCCAGTGCCATGGGCCTCGTGCCGTGATGGCCCTGATTTT
Organism: Pachysandra terminalis; assembly: GCA_031762675.1. Lineage (NCBI taxonomy): Eukaryota > Viridiplantae > Streptophyta > Magnoliopsida > Buxales > Buxaceae > Pachysandra > Pachysandra terminalis. Next base: position 13,724 of record JAUPMG010040847.1, on the reverse strand, counting down.
TATGGAAATGAGCACTACCCGGTCCAGCGCAGGACGCGGGCTACGTCAGCCCGAAAGCATGACGGGCCCAAGCCGAACGTGCTGCGGGCCGTACCAGTCCATTTGCATTTCTAGCCGTAGGGCTTTTTAGCATTGCGTCGGGCCGGTTATATAGATGTAAGTTCCAAGGGTTGTAAACGAGCCGAGCCGAGCAGACCTTTTCTCAGTTAGGCTCAGGCTCTTAAATTACTAGCAAGGCTTAGGATTGGTTCAAGCTCGTTAAAATCTTTTAAGCTCCGAGTAAAGTTGAGTAAAAGCTCAGTTCGCAAGAAATTCAATTTATAAAAATTTGACTTGTAAAATGACTTAGATCAGTACAAATGCATTAATATTATAGTCAGTAATTATTATCATATGTAATATAATATATTAACATATGTGTTTAATATTTATATAAGAATATAAATATATAATTTTATGTACAAACCGAGCCAAGCTTTAATTGAGCTGAGCTTACCCAAGTTCGGCTCAAGCTCATTAAGACAATATATCTCTTTGGGTTAGACTCAGCTCGTGAGCCTAATTGTAGAGCTCATGCTCTGTTCGGCTCTGCTCGGCTCGGCTCGTTGACTACTTGACCCCACTTCATACGCCAGACCCTACTGTTGCCTAGGGTTTAATCCAAACAAAGGGTCTCGTTTAGTTGCAGAAACCCAACTAATACCCTGAAAACTATTTGGTTTTTGCAGTCTCTAGGGTTTTAGCAAAAACAGTGTTTCGTTTTAGTTGCAGAGATATCCATCACTATTCAACTTAAAACCCTAATCTTTCAAAGCTCTTTCCATTTCAATCCACACTTATCATTGCAGTAATGGCGACTTCAATCGCTTCCCAGTTGCAGGCAATCAAGTCCTTCACACAAGCTGAGCCAGAACCACTCAAAAGGCCTTTCACTCGTCCTTCTATCATTTTCGAGCCGAAAGAGGCAGCCGATATCGATCTCGACACGATACTCTCCATTGCTTTGTCAGGTAAGCTTGTCACATACAAATTATTTTCCTTTTTTTTTTTTTTTTTGGGTATTTTGTTGCAATTTTCAAAGTATTTTGTTGTTTGAAATTGGATTGCAGGTTTGGAAGTTCTCATAAACACAGATGAACAGTTTAGAAAGTATAAAAATGATATTTTTAACCACAAGAGTAGAGAATTAGATAGGGAATTAATGGGCATAGAGGACAATAATCGCATCAATACATCCATTAGTTCATACTTAAGGTTACTGTCAGGATATCTTCAACTACCATCTGCTCTTAAGACGCTTGAGTACTTGATTCGCAGATACAAGTAAGGGTTGCACCATCCTGTTTTTTTTTTTTTTTTTTTAATTTATTTTTAATGCTTTTGTAAAATGCTTTAATGGGAATTACAGGATTCATGTGTACAACGCCGAGGAATTGATCCTATGCGCTTTGGCTTATCACGACACCCATTCATTTGTTCGCTTTGTGCAGTTAGTTGATTTGGGGTGAGGAAATTGTTAATATAAATTGTATATATATATATATCAATGCAGTAAAAAATTGAAGTTTGTAAGATTCATTTTTCTCTCCTGTCGTCGTGTAGAAATAGTAAATGGCGGTTTCTTGAAGGTGTTAAAGTCTCTGGTGCACCGCCGCCAAGAAATGTTATAGTGCAACAATGTGTGCGGGACATGGGGGTTTTGGAGGCTATATGCAATTATGTGAGTGCCCTTTTCTGTTGTTAAAATGTTGAGCCTGATTACTTTTTGTTATGGATGTAAAAAATTTGATTGTTATGCTCCAGGCATCTCCGGCAAAGAAGTTCATTCCGTCAAGACCAGTGATCAACTTCTGCACTGCAGTTATTGTTGAGGCTCTGGGTGGTAGACCAACTATTGATACTGATATCGTGAAGAGAATTCTTCCCTTTGTAGTTTCTGGAATTCAGCCTGTCACAAGAGGAGGTCCTGATCATAAGGTGAAGTTTGTTGTCTTACATATGTAATTTAGGTTTAAATGTTAATGCTACTATTGGTTTCTCTGCTGTATTATAGGTGGCACATTTTATTAGACGTTCACAGAATGAAGAAATTAAAAACTTCCACCATAGGAAGGAAGGTTTTCTTTTGCTGTTGGTATGATTATCAAGATTATGCATGTTAACTGTAGCTGGATTGTCTGCTACACTGCCTCTGGAATATAGCAGCATATTTTGCTTATTACTAGCAGCATAGTTTAAAAAATGACAATGATAATTCTTTCGATAGATATTTTTATGATTTTTAAAGAGGTAGACTTCATGTACACAAAATGTATACAAAAGAGCTAGAGAGACAAAAAAGCTAAGGCACTAGCCAAATTTCAGACAAACGACAGTAACGTAGGGCATTTCAATTATACACAAAAAATGGAAAATCCAGCAGCCTACTGAAACAAAGTTCTAACATGTGAGATACAAACTTTTGTCCCCATCTATCCCACTCTGAAGAATTGCGGGTATTCCTCAATTTCTAAATAATCAAGTAAATGCTGAAAGGAGCACAAGAGATCATATGCACTTTGGCCTCATTTGCATGCCTTCAAAAGTTCCCCTTCATTAATGGGCATAACCCAAACCAACTCAAACCTACTAATGAGATTGCACAGTATGCGGCCGGGTGATGAGCAATAAATGAAAAGATGGGCTATAGGTTCTGCATCCTCCCTGCACTTGTTCTTCCGATTTGGAATCCTGTTTGCTCGTAATAAATGGTCTACAATAACAGTTTTTCCTTTTTTTTTTCTGTCTAATCTATCAGTTCTCTCTTTCCTTCATTTTCTTTCATCATTTTGCCCTGAAGTTCATGTTTAGTCTCTGAAATGTTCATATGGCAGTTTTCCCCTGCAAGTGAGATCTTCATTGCAACTTGTAGGTTTATGTAGGAGAGCAAGCTGCATAAAACATAGAGATTGTTCTTAAAGTTGGAGAACACTTCAACCCGCTAGATCTGTTATCCTTTCTTTTATTTGTGGACAAACCAAAGTCTTGAGGTCCTTGACACTGCTGTTGACTTGTTTTATCATAACTCAGGGACTGAATATACCACCTTGTCTGTCAAGTGCGAAGAATCAAGTTCCTAAAATTTTGCCTTTATGGAAAGGCATATTTGCTCTCTCTTCTCATCTCAAGGAAGCATGTTTTGAACTTGGTCTCAGCCAACTAATCATTAGTTGCAAGTGCCTGTTAATAGTATGATTTACTTGAATCTACACACATAGCAATGTGCGGATAGCTGAAAAACCTAAGTATGAACTCCAAAATAGTGTTTCAAAAAGTCGATATGATGAACTCGTAGTCATGCGAGCTGGCTGTAAATGGAGAATTCTTGAAGCAGGCAGGAGCAATACTTTGAAGCAGACCGGGCACCACCTATAAATTCACCTTGCCACTAAGATTGTACCAGGGCAAGCAGATGACTTAAAGGCAACTAATTACTACTGAAAGCATGAATCTAAATGCACTCAATACTTTATTTTGATTTGTGGTACTGATTTTATCATCTAGGTTTTTTCCCCTCTTTTTAAGGGGTAGTTTTATATTTATTAACCAATTTTTTGCAAACACCTATATCCATAGCATCAATAAGAAATACATCAAATAAACGAGATGGAGAGTTATTGTTTATTTAATAAAAGCCATTGTCCAAGTATGCTGATTGTACCTGACATGCTTGTGCTGATTCCGCATGTCTATTCCTCTCTTTTCTTTTCTTCTTCTTCTTCTTCCATTCTATTCTATTTTATTTTATTCTACTTTCGGATGAATAACAGTATGCATATCTATATATAAGAGAATTGAAAGAATATACAGGATGGTCTCATCACATAGCCGATGGTCTATCCAAAAAAGGAAAAACAAAAAGTGATACAATATGTTATCAAAAACAAGAATTTATGTACAAACAAAATAGCCACTCTCGGATCTATCGGTGTAGCATGTCCTCTGTAGCGATTCCTGTAAACAGGAGATCTATCCACTTTGCCTCTAGCTAAAACATCAGCCTGTGCATTTGCCAATCTCAAGACATAAGAAAATTGTATATTTTGATTCTGTATCATATGCCGTGCTATACCAACTATCAAGTGACTGAGCGTCCATGACGATACTCTCTCTCCCTCCCCTCATCCAGAAAATGACTACTGACGAATCTTTCTAAACCTGCAATCTATCATATTCCAATGACATAGTCTCATGAAGCCCTGTCACAAATGCAAGTGTCTTCTGTGATAGCATTCCCCTCTCTACAAGGGCCTGAAAAAGCGTGTAATAGACGACCTCATGATCTCTAACAAGCCTCCAATACCTGATGTGCCTGGGTTTCCCAATGAGCATCTATCAAAATTAAGCTTTACCAACCCAACATTGGGTGGTACCCATCTCATAACCACCCTGTTCACACCCACCGACAAATCGTACTCCAGTCGCTGATAATATCTCCAACCTAAAAGTCTGAAACATTGGATATGCACTTACCTCTTTTTTTTTTTTTTGGGTAAAATAGATATACACATACCTAGTTAGCCATTGATGCCATGATAGAACAATAATCTGTAATATACTCCATTTCACTTCCTAAAAAATTGTTCTGTTCCTCTCTCCACAGGGTCATAAGATAGCAAAATACACCACTCATTACATCATCCCGCCTCTCTTCCCAACATGGGAAACCTCCATTGGTCCAACATCGATTGTATGGAGTCTGGCATCACCCAAGAAACCTCCACCTCAAGAAAAAACTGCCGAACTGATACAGGATACAGCCACGAGACAAAAGGCAAACAGATGTTCAACTGACTCATCCTGATACATGCACATGATACATACCTGAAGAGATAATGAGACATACCTTATTCTCCTTTCTAGCAAATCAGAAATGTTAATCTTGTCGAGCAAAGCCGTCCATGTAAAACTTTTTACCTTTGTGTCGTATGAGATATTTCCACAGTTGGCAAAATGAAAAGGGGGGATGTTCTAAGTCTCTATCAGGTCCGATTGCCTGGAAGAAAGAGCGGGTAGAAAAGGATCCTTTTGGTTCAAGGGTCCACACTCTATTATCAGGGCAGGATTGGTTAGTATAGACATCTATCAATGCCTCAAAAAGGGCAACAAGCTCCTGCATATTGGTAGGTCTGAGAGCCCATCTAAACTGCAAGTTCCATGTCAACCCATTGAAGACCATGAGAGAATATCTGCAACCAAGGCATTTACTTGAGAGTCTGAAATGAATAAACTAGAAAAACAGGAAAGCAAAGGAACGCCTCCCCTCCGCAAATCTAACCAAAAATGAACCTGAGATCCGTCTTCAATATTAACTTGAAAGGTGAGAAAGAAGCAATGAGATCCACAATAGCCTTCCATAGGCTACCTCCAGAAACCCTTGCCCGGGGATTTACATCCCATCCATTCTCATGACTCCCATATTTGCTTATGATGACCTTTCACCATAGGCTCTTTTTGTCGGTATCAAATTTCCAGTGCCATTTAGCTAATAATGCAGAGTTCATAGTCTGCATCTTACCCAAATTTAGGCCTCTTTTGCATTTGGCTGTGCACACCACCCCTCCCCGTCCCACAATAAGTCCCTTTGATACTTTTCTAGTAACCTCATTACGTTTTTTGGGGATCTAAACAATAACAGAAAGTAGATTGGAAGATTGACTAACACTGCTTTTATCAATGTATTCATTCCCTTAAGCGACAAATTCCTCTTCCAAGTAGCCAATCTTCTTTCCACTTTTTGCACTACTGGATCCCAAAAGCTCATAGATGGTGGATTACCACCAAAGGGAAGACCGAGGTATCTAAAAGGCCACTTTGTTGTACCACACCCCAATAGCGTAGCCAAATAAAGGAATTTCTCCCTCTTCACATGCATGCCAAATGGGGTACTTTTTCTGATGTTGGGCAGCAGGAAGATCTTTAAATAAAATAAATATAAAAGAATAAAGTGTAGAGAAGGATAAACTGATAGAATCTCATTGGCAGGACCTTGAACAGATTGGAATCTCACCAATCTGAAACAAGGGTTGGTAATGGAATCTCACTAATACCAAAGAAATAAGAGGAATCACACCTCAAAAGCACATAATGTGTAAAATTCTATTCAATTCTCGTTCTCTTCCTTTACACTCTTTATATAGACTTATTCCGAAACCCTAATACCATAAAAAAGTCCTAATGTAATACATATATTTGAAGAGACCTAAAAACACTAAAATACATCCAAAATAACATCTAAAACATGAAATATAATCTACTTAAATTTTAACATGAATTTTCTAGATAATCCTAATTCTAACTGCTTTCCTAGTCAAACTCTAACAAATAATAATAAAATCCTAACCTAAAAAGGAGCCAAATAATTGGGTTTACTAGAGAATCCATGGGTATGACCCAATTAACTAGTATGGACCTAAACATGCAAGTAATTGGACTAGACCTGCTAAATTGGCCCACATCAGTCTCCCCTGGTTGGAGAAAATTCGTCCTCGAGTTTTGCATCGATATTTTGTATTCCAACCCACAGAATACAGAATATTCCAAGTATCTCATTCATTGGGTTGTAGGTTCAGCGATGTAAGCGTTCAATAGTGGAGTGAGGTTTCGAGTGGAGGAGGGGGATAGGGTGAAGTTATGGAAGGATGTTTGGTGCGGCAATGAACCATTAATGCATGCTTTCCCGGGGGTGGCAATTATTTCTGGTAATCTGAACTCTCGGGTAAAGGAATACTTAGTTAAAGAAGGTTGGGGGTAGACATGGGATCTTAAACTAAGATGGAATATCTTTGACTGGGAAGTTGAAGAGGTCTCTTCTTTAATTGTAGATATTCATAACATAAAACCAAGAGAGAGTGGGGACTTAAAGAGTGTGGAGTGGGAGCGAAGATGGTGGATTTTCGGTTTAGTTGATGTATCGTCTTATAAGTTATATCAGGGGAGGTTTATGGGGAGGGGCCTTGGAAATTTATCTGGTTTGCAGGAATCCCGTCAACGGTATCTTTTTTTCTTTGGACAGCTGCGTTAAACAAAATCCTCACGTGTGATAATCTCAAAAGAAGAGGGTGGGCAATGGTTCCAAGGTTCTGTCTTTGCAAAAGGGAGGAGGAGACTGTTTCACATTTGCTTCTTCATTGCACGGTGACTAGAAAGATTTGGTATTCTTTCATTAGAAGATTCAACTTAGAGTGGATTATGCATGAATAGTTCAAGTCTGCGCTGTGTGGTTGGGGTAGGAAGATACGAAAGAAAGGAAGGAGTAGGAGCTGTATGCTCTGGAATTTATGTCCGGGAGCAATCTCCTGGTCTGTTTGGTGTGAGAGAAATCAGAGGATTTTCCAGCACCAGGAAAATGAGACCCAGCAGATAATCGAAAATATCTCTTATTTCTTCTGGTCTTCTAATTTTACAGAATTTAGGGGGTGCACCTATTCTGAGTGACTGTAAATGGGGCATGAGTTGGGATACACATAGCTAGCTATGGGCCTATTACTGTTTTTTTGGGTTTCACTCTGTATATTTTCTCTCTTTGTAAATTCTTGGCCTATGGCCCTTCTAATACAAATACTTTTACTGATAAAAAAAGGCTACAATATTGATGCATAACTCGAATGCGGCTACTATGTCTTCTTTGCTGTATCCCAGACACCAGATCTTTAATTGTAGCCTCGTTTTTTCATCTACCCAAACTTCACAAATAAGGTGGCCCTTCAAAGTGTGCCATCTCTAAATTGTAGAATTGTGATATTTTCTAGTTGTTTTACAACTATGATTCTTGTTGCAAGGGACAGTACCTTCATTATGTGAGTGGATGGTAATGGGTTCGTCAATTGTTTGTAAACGTAGTTCTAGTTTGTTCATGTTTTTAAACAACAGGAAAAGATGTTTCATGTTTGATTTGTTTTTATGTCCAATATGCCCAATTTGGCAACATCCATAGTCGGACAAATGAAAAGTATATCAATGCCACTGCTTGGTAATCCTTTATTTTGGATTGAAATGAAGCAGACATTAGAGCCCTTCTCCATGGCTTACAAGTATTAAGGGAAACTTCTTGGAAACATTAGAGATTGGGGAGTTTGCTAATACTATTTTCCATTGGAATGATGATCAGTTACAGAGTCTTGAAAATGCCCTGTCATACAAGAAAGAGAATAAGTAAAATCACAATTTTTCTTGTCAAAAGTTTGGATGATAGCAACTTCTTGTACATCACAAATTTTCTTTTCTGACCTTCTTTCTTACGTATAGTGATACTAATATACTTTTTATGAAAAGATATGTGTGAGAGTTTGAACTGCTTTAATCATCTGACCACACATTGATCGTTGAGTAATGAATTTCATATGGAGCTGTCTTGAACTCTTGATACATTGCTTTTTATATTTGTGTCTTTAGCATTTAGGTTGTATCATGTTAATCTTGTATTTTTTTCTTTCAAGGTTTTTTGCAGTATATCTGCATGTGATTTGGTGATTATGCTAATTTTTTTGTAAAGAATAATATCTAATTCTATAATTTATATATCAACTGCATTTTAAGTTGATTGATTGAACTTATAAACATTTTTGTTGCTGACTGTGAGGGATTGTTAACATTATGCATATAGGCTGGTGCTTTGATGATAGTTGGTTTACTAGCAAATAGGGCTGCATTGTCTGCTAATCTTATCAAAAGCTTGATTCGATCCATTGCTGAAGTAGCTCGAGAGGATGTGAAGGTATCGGCTGACTTGCCATGGCTGCGTATGTCGCTCATGGCCATAATCAATCTTTTTCAGGTTTGAACCATTTCCACAGTAAGCATTAATAATTTATTTTTATATATTCCTTATTATTCAGCAGCTTTGGGTTTAAATTTGTGAAAATGTGTTGGGTGCTCCTTTTTTGCTTACATCTTCCTACGGTCATATTTTCAGTTTATGCTTTTACTTTTTGATAGCAACAGCAGGGGCGGAGGCCGAAAATTTTTCTTGGGGGGGACCAAATTAAATTACAAACGATAAAAAAAGCTCTAATATGCTTCAGTAATTATTGCTCGATGATTTTGTTTTGGAGGACCAAAATAAAATTTCGATAGGAAACTTTTCTATTATTTATTTATTTATATAAAATAAATAGCAAAATTTCATTGAAATTAAATAAATTCCATTATGAAATTTCTATGATTTCAACAAAATAATTTGATTTTTTAAATTATTATTTTAATCAAATTAATTATTTCGACAAATTTCAAATTTTTTTTATCAAAATTGTTTGAAATATTTTAGAGCATTTGCCTACCTGAACGAAAATGAAAAATTTCAACGGAATTTAAAACGTTGACACATGTTAATAAATCGGTAAGGTTGTAAATGAGTCGAGCCGAGCTTGGTCTAGCTTGGCTCGAGCTCGTAAACCTTGAGCAAGGCTCAGGCTCGGCTCATGCTTGTTAAAAAATTTTGATATCAGGCTCGGCTCAGGCTCGCTAAAATATTTTAGGCTCAAGCTTGGCTTGCAAAAAGCTCAGCTCGTAAAAGGCTCGGCTTGCAAAAGCCCTAGCTTAGTCCAAATACATTAATATTACAGTTGATGATTATTATTACACATAGCATAATATATTTTTCATAATATATTAAGAGATATGTTTAATATTAGTATATAATATAAGATATAGGAATATAGATGTATAACCGAGCCGCTCTCTAACCAAGTCAAGCCTACCCAAGCTTGGCTCAAGCTCATAAAGTTAATGAGCTTTTTATTTTGCGCTCAGGCTCAGCTCGTGAGCCTAATTATAAAGCTCAAGTTCGGATCATACAAGCCGAGCTAGCTCGGCTGGTTGACAGCCCTATAAATAGGCATAAGGCTAATTTAAGAAAATATGTGTAAGAATATAATTTTAAAAAGCTAAAATGAATATATATACATACACACACACATACATATATGTATAAAATTGTAATTTAAAAATATATATGTACAAAAGAGTAATTAAGAATTAAAAATACCGTAAGAGTTTTTTTTTTTTTTGTGGGTGGGTGGGGGAGGGGTGGCAACATGTAACGCCACTCCACTCGAAGTAGGTGGAGTGGCAGAGCATGTGTAGGCAAGTGAGTTTTTTTTAAAACTGGGGGGGGGGGGGGGGGGGGGGGGGGTGGGGGGTCATGGCTACCCCCGCCCCCTCTTGGCTCCGCCCCTATCAACAACATGTCTTGTATGCGTTTGACCAAATGTATATGTTTTTGTAATTATAACATGCCCAACTCTTGTATTAATGACTATTACATTGTGAACAAGTTATGAAGCCTGTGTGCCTTTGCCAGTTGAGACTATTATGATAAATATGGTTTCTCATCTGCGGACATGATTAGAAGTCTTTTTTTTTGGTTAGGTGCAAACAATCATTTTTTGATGATTGAACAAATTGATGCTGAAGATCTTATCGAATGGGATTGTAACTAGAGGGCTTAAGTGGTTGGATTTTATTTTTATGATTAGGAAGGAATTTTGTAATGATTTATATTGATTGGTTCAATCCTTCTAGAGAGTGAAATGTTGAACGCCTGAGGGTTCCCAGACTTGTTTATGTTTCTGCATCTATGATGGGCGTGGGAATGTTGTACTAAATTTCATATTGTAGGATGGTAGTTTTGGAGAGTAAGATGCTAGTAACTTATTTTTTAGTCTCTTTTCACTTTTCTAGAATGAATTTCTTATTTCACCAAATAAGGTGGTCATATTGGGGTTGATGAATTTTCAGATAGAATTTTACCATTATTCCATGTTCATGACAATTAAACTCTCTTTAAGAGCTCTAGTTGTTTGGTATGCGCTGAGTAGAAAATTTATGTTTCCTTGTAATGATATTTTGTCTTCCTATTTATTTGTTGGGATGACGCAACTTACCGATTTAGTCAAGGGCTTTTGATAACCTGAATAGCCTTGTGCTATGATTTAAATCAAATAAGGGGTCGAGAGAAAGTGTCAGTTCACTAGTGTAATCTTTGGTAGGCATTTGAAAAATCAGTTTTGCCATCCAACAAATATGGATGGTTATCTTCTCAGGAGATGCATGGTTTTTAAGGTGCCGGTTGTCAGATCATTCTATAAGGGGGTGGTGAAATGGAGGAGGTGGCCAGTAGAGCCACAATGGTTGGTCAAAAGGGCCTGTCAAAAATAATTATTGGGTGAGGGTATTGAAAAGCATCGCCTTCCTTAAAAGTTAGTCTCGTTGGCCCATTTATTAACTATTGAACCCAAACAAGGATATTGCTTTAGATTTGTCTCATAAAACATGGAGAACCCCTTACAAATTGGTACTATGCAGCCTTTCCAAAGTGTCTTTTTCGGTGAGGTGGAACCTTGGGACCTTCTCGTCTACCCAAGGTAGTTGATATATAGGTCATTGTTCTTGAGATCATTCAAATGGAAGCAAATTTGTGCTTGGTAATTTGAGGATAGACATGGGAGATGCGCCTATGGGCTGCCACAACCTAACCCATTTGCTTTGTCTTCTGAGCCCCAAAATTGGGATGACCTGCCCAACCATTCTTATAGACCCAACAAGTTCTCCTTTAGTAAGGGGATCCTTTGCAGGATAGACGAAATATGGGGGGAGGGTTTTACCCCATGTCAGCGACATGGAGGGAGAAACGGAATCTGGGGATTTACCCCTAGATTTCATGTCGCTGAGGGGGAAATGGTGAAATGTCGGTGACATTTCGCTCCATGTCGCCGACATTGCAAACCATGCATAGAACGTGTTCACGATACCCATAAATCTTCTGGTTTGATATTATGGAATTACGACACCACCGAGACCCAATTGAAAAGAGAGAATTTTGCTTTTCTAATTAACTGATGAGTGGGAATCTCGATTCCTTCAAACACTCTACAATTCCTCTCCTTCCATAAAGCCCAAATGATCACGGCTGGACATAGTCCCCAGAGGATACCCCTTCTTGCTTTCCTACTCCCTATCAAGCTCCAAGAAACAATCAGGGTACAGGGTTTTAGGCTGAACCCAAGACACTCCAAAATGCTGCAGAAACCAGCTCCAAATTGAGCTGGCCAAAGGGCAATGCAGCATCAGATGATCCACTGATTCCTCATTAATTTTGCACATAACACCTGTTAGGACTCATCCAACTCCTGTAATCAAATGTTCCACCGTGAGAATTTAATTTAGCACCGCCGTCCACATGAAGAAAGCCACCTTAGGAGTGAGTGAGTGATATCCAAATTATTTTCCCCGGTTCAAAATCCACTCTCACTGAATTCAATTGATCATAGAAAGATCTAACCGAGAACCAACCTGATCCATCATATTTCCACCTTCAAAAATCATCCCCCAACCTCCTCTTCTAACTCCCCAATTGATGTAAAACTAAAGCTATCGAGTTCATTTCCCAGTCAAACAATGGCTTCTAAGTTGAATATTCCAGTTTCCCTCCCACCTCTCCCTCCCCTCCCCTAACATAACATCCCTCACTCTCACTCCCGTGTTAGACGCCACTGAATAAATGACAGGAAAAGACTCCATAAGGGATTGATCTCCACACCAAACATCTTCCCAAAACCTCACCCTACCACCTTCCCCTACCACAAAACATACCCCTTGCTTATAGCTGTCGGCAACCCCCATGATAGCCTTCCAAACACCCACTCCGTACGAATGTGGGTAGCTGTAGCACTGGCTGTGGATATGATAGTAGAGAAGCGTTCAGAATTCATACCAGTATCAATGGCAATGCCAACAAGAAAACATGTTTGAATAGATAGTGCATAGGCTGAATCAGACAATTTCTGGGTTATTATTTTATCAGAATTATTAAATTTCCCATTAAAACAATCACTCAAAATCTGAAATTCTGGAAAATAATTTTCGTGTATTTTTCTCTGAAACAAACAGATCCTCACATGAAATCATGGAAAAGAAAAACATTTCCAGAACTTGGAACATTTTCCTTGTGTTTGTTTTGGCAGAAATTAAGAAAACTCTGGACATTCTTTCGTTGCTGGACGTATTAAAATTCAGAAAATAACTTCCAGGTGAAAGTTCCTTTCCACCTCAACTTACGGCTCAAATCTCTCTCTCTCTCTCTCTCTCTCTCTATGTCTGTCTGTCTCTATCTCTATACATCCTTTGTTGCTGGACATATTTTTTTGACATGTAATGATGTGATGTATATAAAAAAGGAAAAGTGTGAAACCAAGGTTCAGTCAAAAGTTGTCTAAGGAAGACAATAACAAGAGAAAAAGAAAAAGATGCCACAGAAAAGAGTAATAAGTCCTAGAAGGCATAAGGAACTAAGGCCATAACAATTAGCTAAAAGCTACGCAAGTCCTGGAACAAAATCAACTTCCACCCCAAGCATCTCCTCCAGTTGGTAACACATTGAAGAAATCCTCTCTCTCCAGTCCGCCTTTAGACTGCCTATCTGCCAGTTTTTTAGCTGAAAGCAGGAGACCGAGATGTTACACTCACACACCAATAAGTTAGCTAACCAAGCTAGGTGGGAGAATCTCCATGGGCAAGGAGCACAGCCTGTGACTGGTCCGTTCACAAGATAATCGAGAAAGAATCTCCCTCCCTCCAACCTATCCGCATCAAGAGCTTGTGCCTCCCCAACCCCGTCAACAGTGCAACCATAACGGCCCATGTGGCCCTATCGCCTACAGGACCAGCATTGGCATGCAAAATGTGCC
>JAUPMG010040798.1:0-14264 GCA_031762675.1 Pachysandra terminalis | reverse complement strand
CAAAACGCGTACACGCGCTCGTAATCAAGCGCCGCGTGTAAAGTGGGGTTAAATTAGCCCGCCTGATCAACAATATACATAATATGGTTGATTAGCATTTAAAAGTTAAGAAATAAGTCAGACATTCTCTTATGGATCATATATAGTAGTCATGAACAACAAGGAGATCTCCACTGTTAAGAAAGAAAGATAAAATTGGGCATGTAGAAACGAGCTAAAGCCCGTGTGCCCCCGAAGCCTAGCACGGCCCGAGCGTGCTTTGCCCCTGCACGGCACACCACGAGCCTGTGGTCGTGCCGTGCTGGGCCTGGGTTTTCAGCCCTTGGCACAGCACAGCACGGCCCTCGCTGAAGCACGGGCACGACATGAGGCACGGGCCCAGCACACACACGCGGCCCTGGTATGTTAGGCACGACCCAGGCATGCGCGCAGCCCGTTCCGACCTGGTCCGCCCTTTTCCGACCAAAAGTAGCCGTTTTTGGCCGGAAACGGCTAGTTTTGGCTGGAAATTAATTACTTTCTTTAAAATGACCAAAATAACCCCAATAATAATCATAAAACGGCTAGTTTTTGGATAAATTTTGTCATTTTGACTACATTAAAGCCTATAAATAATCACACTTTCATTCTCAATGCACTACTACAATTCTCTTCTACACAATCTACATTTGTAATTTTATATAGTGAGTGGGTGCCAACCTAGTTGGGATGTACTCATGCTATAGTGATGCAGTTTCTTATCTCATACAATTTGTAATTTTTCAAGATTTAAAATAATTAATAAAGTGAATATTGTATATGTTTTCAATTTTTTTTATCCAATTTATTGTAAATATATTTATATAACTTAGCAATTGACTTATATAAAAAATATGTAACTATATAAATATTTTATAATATAAGTATATATATATATATTATAACGTTTTTGGGTGTTTGGGTCGTGCTGTTGGGCTGCCCAGCATGGCCAGCACATTTAAGCCTTAAAGTTTAAGGTGTTTTGGGTCGTGCTGGGTGCCTGGCATGCTCGACATGGCCCGAGCCATTAGGCCCGCGTGCCGTGTTGGCCTGGGGTCAGGATTGCTGGGCACAGCCCGAAAGCTTGTTGTGCCAGGCACGAAGCACGCGCAGCCCGCGCACGTTCGTGTTGGGTCGTGCCGAGCGGCCCGTTTGTACATGCCGAAATAAAATGATAAAGAAGACATCAAGTACAAAAAAACACAGATTTAAGTGATTCAGTAAATTGTGCCTACGTTCATAGATGCACATCCAGTTATATTATTATTAAAACTCAGAATAATGCGTTACAAAGAACAGTTACGAAAGTATGAATAAATACCTTAAACTCAACCGGCGTGGATCATCAGTATTTTCCGATTGCCTCAGTAGCATCAATCTCCACATAACAACATCCACTTGGTCCTTTCAGTGGTTCTATAGGTTAGAATCATATAGCTTCTTTCACTTTCAATTAATATTGAAGTTGATGATCATGTCCTCCAATGAAAATACACTAAAATCCTTCTATAGAATCTATAATGGATAGACTCTACAGTCCAACAACTTAATTGGGACGGGCCTTTTTATCGAGACCAAGTTACCGACTCCTTCTCATAACCCATCAACGGTTACATCAAAGTCCGTTCTTCTTGGAGAAAGGGTTTCATCAGATATCTGGCACCAACAAATCGGTCACCCTGCATCCCGCATAGTGGATTATGTTTTATCTGCAAATAAGCTGTCAAATGTCAAGAATAAGACTGTGTCTAATTTTTGTTCAGCTTGTCAATTAGGCAAAAGTCATAAATTGCCTTTTTCCTCATCTTTTTCTAAATCATCTGGTCCACTAGACTTATTGTACTCAGATGTTTGGAGCCCGGCTCCAGTTGTGTCAAATAATGGAAGCAGATATTACATCCATTTTCTTGATGATTATAGTAAATTCACATGGTTGTTTCATATCTGTTGCAAATCTGATGTTTTGCAAATTTTTATTAATTTCAAGACTCACGTTGAGAAGTATGTTGGTTGTTCAATCAAAGCACTGCAATTAGTTTGGGGTAGAGAATTTTAGTCTTTAAATAAATATTTAACTGCTCAAGGAATTTCTTATCAGGTCTCTTGTCCTCATACACATGAGCAGAACGGTTCAGCAGAAAGAAAACACCGTTACATTGTTGAGACGGGTCTAACTCTTCTTGCTCATGCCTCCATGCCTCTCAAATTCTGGGTTGACTAATTTCAGACGGCTACATACTTGATTAATTGGCTTCCCACTCCTACTATTGGAAATATGACCCCGTTCGGAAAGTTATTTGGACATAAAAAGGACTATAAATTTCTGAAAGTATTTGCATGGTTGTGCCTGCTTCCGTATTTACGACCATATAATTCACATTAATTTCAATTCCGGTCTACTAAGTGTGTTTTCATTGGCTACAGCAACAATCATCGGAGCTACAGATGGTTAGATCCCTCATCCAATCGGATATTTATTTCTCGCCATGTCATCTTCATGAGGAGGAATTTCTCTATATCTCCCTACAGAAGCCAAAATTCAAGGATGGTCCTTCTAGTACTTCCTTAAGTTTTCCATCTGATTTTTTTCAAAAATTGACGTCTGCTATGTCCTCTCAGAGTCGTGCACATCTCTCCTCCCCTTGCTCGTTGGATTTCCTACATCCCCTCATAATTCAAATTTGAATTTGCCAAGTGGCCAATCAAATTCGGCTAGTCATATTTTTGGGGAGAAGGAACTACACGTTCCAAGGGAGTCTTGTCACCACATAAAAATTTGAATTTGAAATTGCCATGTGGACATTCAAATTCGGTTGATACTATTTTTAAGGGAGAAGGGACTACACGTTCAAAGGAAGGCTTATCTCAAAAGCACTTATCTCCAACAAGATCTTCTTCTATTGTCCAACGTCCAAGTGGCACACTTCCTACTATTGTGCAACAAACTCCTACCCCACTAAGGACTTACATTCGACGCAATAGAGTTTCTATTCAGAGGGATCTTATCTGATAAATCTTCTCCAGATTCAAATTCAAAGATCTTATCTTTACCACATAGATAAGATGTCAATTCATTGCAGGATCACACGTTCAACTGTTGTAGAATCTAATCACAATATTTCATCTTTGCCACATGGACCCGACGAAATATTGTTGGGGATTTCTCACTCCACAAAATCAGCTACTGATAATTCAAATTTGAATCAGCCACGTCAGCAAGATAATTGGATGACTAGTGATACAGATAAGGCTGGAACCTCAGATAATGTTCCTCTTTTGAATAATTTGTGTGAACCTCTAGGACTTCATTCAAATTTGAATCAACCGTGTGACCAACAAGGCATTGATTTGATCGTGGATCTCAACCTCTCTCTAGTTTCAAATTCAAAACAAATCCCTCCTTTATCTCACCCTATGGTCACTCGTACCAGAGACGGTACACGTGTATCGAAGCTTCTCTATGCCACTCGTTATCCTCTTCCAATTGCTCTAATCTGCACCCTATCTCATGAGATCTCTGAACCAACATGCTTTAGTCAAGCTGTCAAGGATTCTAACTGGAGGAAGGCCATGAATGTAGAATACAATGCTCTATTGTCCAATGGCACTTGGACACTTGTTCCGCCCTCTTCTCACATGAACAAAGTGGGTTGCAAGTGGGTGTTCAAAATTAAAAGAAAATCTGATGGTACCATTGATCGATACAAAGCCCATCTTGTGGCAAAAGGGTTCCATCAAGAGCCTGGTATAGACTATGGTTCAGTCCCGTGGTCAAACCTGTCACCATTCGTACTGTTCTCTCAATTGCAGTCGCTTAGAAATGGGATATTCGACAACTTGATGTTTCAAACGCATTCCTTCACGGTTCTTTAGAAGAAGATGTGTTCATGTGCCAGCCCCTGGGTTTTATTCATCAAAATCGTCCAAACTATGTCTGCAAGTTAAGGAAGGCTCTTTATGGCCTCAAACAGGCTCCACGGGCATGGTTTCAACGACTTAGCACAGTTATGGTTGAAATGAATTTCAAAGGATCTAAGGCTGATTCCTCTCTCTTTATTCTTCACCATCAAGGTATAACCGTATATGTGGATGACATTCTCCTCATCGAAAATAGTCCAACATTCATTTCCTGTCTCATTCAGTCACTTGGACGAGAATTTGCATTGAGGAATCTCGGCTCACTTTTCTATTTCCTTGGCATTGAAGCTCATCAAACATCTTCCGGGCTCTTTCTTTCCCAAACCAAATATATCCTTGATCTTTTGAAACGCACCAACATGATTAGTGCGAAGCCATGTGTTACACCAATGGCTACTGGTTGGCCTATTTCCAAATTTGATGGTGTAAGCTTGATAGACCCACACGAATACCGAAGTGTAGTTGGGGATCTACAATATCTCTCTTTTACAAGACCTGATATTGCCTTATATGTGAACAAAGTGTGCCAATTCATGCAAAAACCCAGCGATATTCACTGGTATGCTGTGAAATGCATCCTCAGGTATCTGAAATGCACTGTTAATTTTGGATTATTTTACTCATCCTCGTCCTCTGGATCTCTTCAATGCTACTCAGATGTAGATTGGGCAGGATGTCCTAATGATCGACGGTCCACAAGTGGTTTTTGCATATATCTTGGTTCGAATCTTATTTCATGGACTTGCAAAAAGCAACTTATTGTGTCTCGATCCAGTACTGAGTCCGAGTATCGTGGACTTGCAAACGCCACAGCAAAAATCTCATGGCTTCAATCACTGTTTTTTGTGCTGGGTGTCCAACTACCGTCCTCTCCTATCCTATGGTGTGATAACATTGGAGCTACTTATCTCACTGCCAACCCAATCTTTCATGCCCGAATCAAATATGTTGAAATTGATTATCATTTTGTTCGTGATAAGGTTGCAAGAAAGAATCTTCGTGTTCGATTTACCTCCTCCAATGATCAAACGGTGGACTTTCTAACCAAACCGTTATCTGGACCACGATTTGTTTTGTTACGGTCCAAGCTAGCGGTTCAAACGAACCCGTTACGCTTGAGGAGGGGTGTTATGGATAGGAGTCCAACGTATTCAAGTGTAGTTTGAATTTGAAATATGTACAAAAGTAGTTTGAAATTCAAATGTTTGTAACTGATTGTAATATGAAGATACAAGATGTATAAATCATAAAAGCTATCATTCTCCTCAAGTTAAGGAGAACCAAAACTCTTGAATTTACTAATCTTACCTATTAACTTGGATAGAATTAAAAAGATATGAAAGGAATAACAATTTTTTAAGGAACATATAAAGTCAATGAATCTTAAATATGATTAAGACAAACTATTCAGCCTTTATTTCTATGGCGTTAGAGTTCTACATTAGACCATAAATATCCGGTTATTACCCAAGGCTAAGAGCTAGATACCACTATAATGGAGGTCAAGAAAAACACACGTCGCTCATTCCATAAGATGTTAGACCAAAATAGCTGTCTCGGCAGCGAAATGGTGTTAAGAATGGAATAAGGAACGAGTACTGATGACTCTTAAGTTTTAAGCGTATACGTGGCACTACGTCATTGGTGATATACACGTGGCATTTTTTTATGGTAGCACATTATTACATGAGTGGGTTTCACATTTGACACTTTATTGACTCATTCTCACTCTTTCTTACGTGAGAGGAGAAAAAGTTGATGTGACAAGACATGAGTCTGATCAAGTTTTCTTCAAGCAAGAAAGGATAAGAGAAAAAAGAGATGAAAAAAGGGGAAAGAGGTTAAAAGGGTAGAGGGAGGAGAAAGAAAGGAGGGAGACACAAGGGGAGAAGACTTCTCTTCTCCAATTTAGAAGACACAGAAAGCTATTTTTGATACTCTTGTATCTTCTCATAAACTTAATTAAGTCGTGACGCTAATCACTTTGAACAAGTTGTTTGTGATTAGCTTTGTTTTGAACGAATTAAATTGGACACCAGCGACTAAAACTAGTCCGCCACGAAACTGATTAATGGTTCCTAATCCATACAAGTCACGAATTCTTTAGTCTCTTGTAGAAGTAGAATAACTTGGTTGATTACGACGATGTTTCCCTAAAATGTTTGTTCTTTTCTTGCACTAATAGGGAAAAATCTGGTGAAAATGAATGCTTATGGAAGCCAAATTAAAACAGATTTCTGATGTAATTGACTGAAAAGAGATTGGAATTTCATAGAGAAAGAAGAGTTTGTTCATTAGAAATTAATTCGGTTAACATTTCATATACTAATAAATGAAAGAGGAGAGAACGATTGAGATGTGAAAACTACACCTCTTGTAGTAGATGGGCCAGGTTTGGGCTTGGCCCAATTCAAAAAAGAAATAATCTCACATATGATATGACATCATTACAGAGTCGGCCAAACGTAAGCAACCAAACAAAAAGAACATTAAAGTGGAGAATTAATGAATTCCACTCTGTAAGTGTGCAATCGCAACAATGATGGTAGTAGTTGCCGTTTATATAAACTTGTTTCGGCAGTTGAATTTTTTTTTGGGAAAATTATACTTTGAGCCATGAGGTTTCGATCATTTACTTAGACCTCCTGAGATTTGTTAAATTATAATTATCTCCTTTTTATATGAAACCTTATAGGATCATGAACTGATTTATCCTTAATAAAATATAAAATTACTCTTCTCAAATCCACCACTACTACCCCCACCACCCCGAATCAGTCCGTGATCCCCCCTCCTCCTCTCCCTCCCCCTGAAGTTTCATATAAAAAGGGTAACTGTAGTTTAACAAACCTCAAGGGTCTAAGTGTAAGTGATCGAAACCTAAACCTCAGGGGTCTAAGTGTAAGTGATCGAAACCTCAGGGGGTCAAAGTATAACTTTTCCATTTTTTTTTTTTGTCTTAACTACGTGGTGTCCTCACACCCACATAGGTGTGGGACTAATCCACGTTCAGAGCAAGAGCATTAAAGGTAAACCCCTGACCACGAGTGTTTTTATTGGGATTCGAATTCCAGGCTTACCTCCAGAGACACTCAGTAGAGCCAACTTGCTACCAACTGAACCACACATCGGTGGTTGTTTCAGCAGTTGATTTTGCTCATATGGGATCCATCTCTTTAACTTTCTTTCCAAATATAGAGTACACATGCATTTATACAATAACCAGGTAGTGATTGAGTTGAATTCCCCCAACCAGATTTCATTAAACTAGTCAACACAAATTACTGTAATTCACTAAATATAATTTTAATGATGCGACTCAAATCTAACCTGATTTATATATAATAAACTACACTTTGGAGCATATATTAGACCACTTTAATCTAAGTATGGCTTCAGTAAATCTAAACTAAATTGGAAAAAAAAACACAGCTCTAGGTTGGAGCAATTACATAATTCAGCTCGATACCAAATGAGAATACCAATTCATGTTGAGATGATAGTAGACTT
The DNA here is from genome assembly GCA_031762675.1 of Pachysandra terminalis. NCBI lineage: Eukaryota > Viridiplantae > Streptophyta > Magnoliopsida > Buxales > Buxaceae > Pachysandra > Pachysandra terminalis. The sequence goes on along the minus strand of JAUPMG010040798.1, from coordinate 6,818 downwards.
GTTATGTGGAGACTCATGCTACTGAGGCATTGGGGAAGTACTGATGATCTAGCCATCGACTCCGTTGATTGAGCTTGTAGGGTTGCAGGGCAGAGTCCCTGTCCGAAAGGGGGTCCAGGAGTGGAACCATAGCCTGAATTTTCTACGAGTTTAAGGGTATAATACTAATTTCACTTTTTGTTATGTTTAGCCCTAAATACAAGATATTCATTATACTTTTTGTAACTGTTTTTTATGTTTTTAACGTGGTGTGTATCCATGGACGTAAACACTATTTGTCGAACTACATAAATATGTGTCTTGTGTGTTTGATTTCTTGTTCATCTTGTTTATCTTTCTTCTTAACAGTTCTTAGCTACAGAAAGGTGGTAACTTTGTTGTAACTAGTTTAACAGCTCTTATTAGATGTGTGCAAATTATTGGTAGAGATAACTGTTGATTGGGATCAAGCAATAATAATAAACACAGTAAAAAAGAAGATCAAAACAATGCACACAGATATATGTGGTTCGACAAAGCCTACGTGTATGTCATTGATTCATGAATAAGGAGAACAAAAAAGGATTCCAATATCCGCTTTACGCTTAATCACAATTCGTTCAACTGTGTTATCATTACAGTAACATTTTAGGCATCAACTCTGATAAAGAGAGGAAAATTTACACATTATTATGTATGCATCTTTGTTCTAATACAATGTTAAGTACTTTGTTAGTTTCTTCTCATAATCTCTGCAACTGCAAGTAATATTTTCGAGTTCGAGCGTAGAGAATGAAAGCAAGGAGAGTTCCAAAAAGGCAAATGAATCCCCAGATGATGAATGTCTTTCTGTAGCATTCCATACCCATGCATCTCCCTTCTCCATTTCCTTCTCTGCGATAAACAATGGCTGCCAAGTAGCCGAAAAGGAAGGAACCTAATGGGATATTAGCGACGACGATGTTATGATTCAAGCTGAAGTTCTTGGTTCCGAATAGCTCGGACGTCATGGAGACAGCAATGGAAGTGATTGCTCCAGTACATACTCCAATAATGGCTGTACTGATGTACAGGAAGAGGTTGGTTTTGTTAAGAAGTAGAAAGAAGGCTCCCACCATTGGGGCCATTAAAATTCCAATTGATGCTGGTCTTGTAATCATGTACTTGCTCCTGAAAAATTAATGAATTCAAGAAGTTAATTCAAACAAACCTAAACCCAGTACAGCAGCAGCAGCAACAATAACAATAAGATGACTTTAGTGGGATTACAAAGAAGGAAGAGAGAGAGAGAGAGAGAGAGAGAGAGAGGGAGAGAGAGAGAGAGGATCCTAAATGTTACGGGCTTAACCAAATAAGTTTCCATAAGGTTAAGGGCAAAACCAAATAAGTTTCCATAAGTTCTGGGGTTTCTGGATCAACAATTTGGTCCATAACAATTGATATCAGAGTCAGAGAGAGAGAGATTACTTTGAGAAAAAGTAGTCTAAAAGAGAAGGGATAAGACGCCCAAAGAACCCAAATGAAGAAGACAAGGAGACTAAATTTGAAGTCTTCGAGTGTCCACGAGATTCAGCTATCTGACCCAAGTTGTTCAAAAATACCAAACCAAGTGTTGCGCCAGACATATATACAAAAAAATACAACCAAAATTCTATCCTTTGAAACATCAACTTCACTCCAATCTCCTCTGTTACTGCCAACTTCCCATCTTCTTCTTCATCCCTGTCTTCTCCCTCTTTCACCTCAATCTCTACTCTTCCTCCAACATCAACCTCTTCTATTGTAAGATCGTGCACTCTTATTTCCCTCTTAATCCACCATTTTCCCTCTAAACCTTCTCTAATTGGCGAAAACACCAGGATCGCCAGAGGAGCCGCTAGAAGCATCCCCATACCGATCACATGAGTCGAAGGAGAGAACCAGCTCGACGTCGAACCCAAACTACCGATCACCGCATATATCCCAGTAGCTATTGTTATCACAAACATCACAATAAACCCCCTTGCCTTTCCTCTATCCTTCTCCACATCAATCTCTCTAACTAGTGGTGCAGCTAATGTAGACACTAGTACAGGTGCAATTGAGTTGAGAAGAAGATAAGCTTTGGCTCTTTTGATGTATGGAGAGGGGGAGACGGCATCGACTACATCGGTATAAACCTTAGCACTTAATCCTTGGTAACTCGTCGATAACCCCACCGCAACCCCTCGGTTTGACGGGAAGTTTCGAATGGTAACAATGTAACAGACAGTGTTGATCCAGCAAATGCTGTTTCCTGCCACAACACAAAGTACGAAGATCTGCCAGTATGATAGAGATGATATTTTGTTCACTAAGAAGAGGAATTGAACGCCGTAACCGATAAGTCCAAGAGTCGAACCGATCATGAGTACCAACCAGAGGGGGAGGTGGACCGTGGCGAAACCTGATAAACAACCAAAGAGCTTTCCAGCATCAGAAGCAAAGGCAAGGTTATTGAGTTGCAGTTGGGACATGGAGAGGAGGTGCTTGAGTTGGGATGAGTAAGCTGGGAAATCGGAATTCGATCCGTTTATCGATTGAAGCCAAATGACACCCACCAAGCTTAGCCATTGAAGAGTGGAAATAGGCATGGTAGAGCTTGTGGGGTGTTGGAGATTTAGAAGAAACTGGTTTGAATTGTTCTGATATTTTAAGGGGTGTGTATGTGTTAGAGAGAAGGAGAATTGTGATATTCAGTAATGATGGAGTTTAGTGGAAAAAAGGACGAAATGTGGTTTGTCGTTGGCCACCACCCCAAGTATTAATAGCTTGTTGATTGTTCAAAGATTCAGATCACTCTCCAAATAAAGATGTTATATCTGAATGTGAAAGAGAATTCTTATTCCCTTTCTTTACCTTTTCTTACTGCGCTTGTGAGTAGAGACCAGACTCGGTGTTCTTTCCTTATCACCCGAATTCAAGATGATAGCTATGTGTGGAGAGGTTTCTATTGTGTGTTACTGTGCATTTATTATGTGTGCAGTGCTTCATAAGCCCCACATAACCAAGATGGATCTGTGTGGCAGGCGAAGATGTGGAGGCTGTGTTTGTTTCACTTTATCAAAGAAATGATTTTGGTATGGAAGAAAGTAGTTCTGTCAGATGAAGGATGCCTGGATAAAGGGAGCAAAAAGAAAAAACATTTTTCAACAATAAGAGAATCCTTTATCTAACCAGTTTCTTTTGCTTCCAGAAGCAAATAGTATCATTTCGAATGTTTATCTGCCGAAAGGCCACCTGGGGACCCATACTAAAAGTCTTGGGCGGTGAAACCCAAGGCCTAAAGGGAGTTTAGGACGGTGTCACCTCAACTGATGATCTGGTTGCTGCAAATCCACCCGGTCCTCAGCTGCTGCACTCCTCTGGAAACAGATAAATAGTAGGAGAGCGGATCCTCTGCAGCACGTCCTCTCCGTAGCACCGCCTAACACTATCTCCACCAATGAGAAACTACCATGTTGCTAAAGAGAACATATGCTAACAAAAGATGTAACCCAAGTTGGATTTAGAGAACTTGGTAGACACTTTTTTTTTTTTTAGTGACGTGGAACCCCCCAACTCCACTTAGTGGGGACAGGGTAAACCCCAGATATATGACTCCACCCACAAGGACCATATATCAGGTAAGTCCGGAGACTCAAACCTGGAACCTCTAGTTCCTGAGCTGGAGAGCTTGCTAGTTGAGCTAGCCCGAGGTTAAAGTCTAATATATGCATTTGTTATCTGTAGAGACATGAAACTTTCTCCTTAGCAGAGAAAGTGCTACACAATGCTACAGAGAACACGTGATGCACAGGATCTGCTCCCAAATAGTAGGAGGTGTGCAAGAATGTGCATGCCCATGCGTGTGTGGAGGCAGGAAAGGCCTGCGGATTAGTTGTACCCAAACAATCAAATAAATAAGTATATCAGCAAACACAGCCTTAGGGTTCTAGCTTTGACGTCAGGATGACTTTCACATGTGGGGATAAGTATGAACACTCACAACCAACAAGAGCTACACTTCTTAGACTTTTGTGAAAGTGATCATAAATCAGATGTGCAATGGATGGAATGATCTTAACCATGAAAGTATCTAATCAATGATCATAACTATAAAAGTAATAACTGACATCTTTACCTGGACCATATGGACTGTGATGTTATGGTGTCACAGACCACTAGTATCCTGAGGCATGGAAGAGTCCCCCATGCTTACAGATCAGTGACGCAACTACTTAGTTCTTTGATCTAGGATGTCTACTAAATCAGATACGTAGATCAGACAATGGCGGTTATGATCAATATACTCGATACTTGAAGTTATACAAGAAAATACCAAAACTTTTAACAATTTCTGCAAAAGGAATAAGTATTATTTGATTTCATTGTACAGAATCTACGCATGAAGCTTTTACCTTGAAAATGTACATGCATTGCAATAGTTGTTTTCTTAAAGAATAGACATCCAAACTAGTTGCCAGATCTTGCCAGTGCGCTTCGATGTGGTCCAAAACCAAACCCGTGTCTTTACGCAATGTGGTGCGGTTGATTTTGTCCCGTGAGAGTATGCCATGCCAAGAAGCATGTTTTCCATCATTGCTCGAAACGAATGCGTTTAAATCCTCAGAAAGAAGAATCTGCTGCAAGGCATGCATGGGGTTCGGATTTTTAGAAGGTTGGCCGGAGGTCAGCATAATTCTCTGTTTGGGAGTATTAGAGTAGTAGGCAAAGATCTCAGAAACTGTTATAACACTCCACAACCCAATGGGAAACTCTATGGAATGGAAGCTTCCCTGCAACAATAGAGTATATCAGTTTAATGGTGAGAAAAACAATTACGCATGAGTTTGGGTAAATAGATTCAAAGATTATAAAACAATATTACAATTTCAAAAGCGGGGAATAATTTCAGACAATTGCAATAATCTGATTACATATCTTTCGAGAAGGTAACAAAAACAGTAGCTTCTGGCATATATAGACAGAATTGAATCTACAGATACCAAAACTAATAATGCGTTATCCCAACTAGGTGGGATCAGTAACATTAATCCTAGTCTCCCATTCCAAACTGTCGAAAACCATATCTTCTTTAGTTAGATTATGTGCCATCAAATCTGTTCTGCCTCCAGTTCCTTTTCAGTCTTTCTCAAAACAAGAGTTAGAAGTGGGCCAAGTGGCTACCTCCAATAGTCTCACCAGAATAATGGGCTTCATGGGGTTGTAGATCCCAAAATACAGTCCCCAATACAGAATAATCCCCATAATTGAAACCCAAATCCCTGATACAGACCCATAATTCCATTACATGAAAGGGTTTTCCATTAAACATATTGTAGCCTTTTTAATTTTATTTATTTATTTATTATTAATATATATATATATATATATTTTTTTTATTTTGTATGTGTATGTGCGTGTATGACATGGGACCCCAGCCGTACTTACTACTTAGTATGATTGAGTAAACCTCGGATACCTGCAACTACCCGCAAGCCACAGGTATCATTTAATCCCAGGGACTCTTAACTGAGGATGCCCTTGCAACAGCCCCAAGTCGATTACATCACAATCTAAGTGCTATAGAAACATGGAAGTAGTTCACCTGCAGCATTCCTTGAAGCTATGTTCCCAACTAACAAATTAGCATACCCATCTTTCTCGTTTGAGCATCCAAATAGAATGTGGAAGTAACCAATAGGGCAGTAAATGAACCAAGCTAGCTCAGGTCAAGCTCTGGCTCGGTTCGTTTGAGCTCAATAACTAAGCTTATGAACTGAGCCCATGCTTGAAAAAAAGCTCATTTTCTTAACGTGCCCGAGCCAAGCTTAGGTTAGCTCATCTTAGTTAATGCTTAGTTCTCTTACTCACACTTTATATCATTTATAAAGCTAAAGTATTATTTTTAGTTTTTAATTCCTTTTGAACATTATATGCACCAAATCATTGGCTTTGTTTTACAGGCTTTAAGTTGTAGTGAAACAATAAGATAAACGGGTCAACCAAAGGTTTAGTGAGGCAAGCTTGAGCCCTTTGAATCATAAGGAGCTTGAGCCAAGTTTGAACCCTCCAAATGTTAGTGAGCCAGAGCCTAAACCAAGGTTTAAGAGCCTAAGCCAAGCTGGGAAAAGGTTGAATTGTTTATATTCCATAACCAATGCCAAATTAAAAGCCTATTCCAATACAACAATGTCTTTTAGGAAATTGTGGTTTTAGGATACGACGAATAGTGAGGAAATACTATGACAGTAATTGAAGGATAGAGGAAAGATTAATAATTCTAATCTGGTAAAGAGATGAAAGCCACTATCCATTTCACCCTACCAAAATCTATAGCAAATAAAATTTGAGTATACATAATGATCAATATTATATATACGTACCTACAGCTTTACCATATACTTCTTTCATGGCCCAAAAAGAAGTGGAATTTGATTAGAGTCATTCAACTCGCCCAACTTTTGGTCTGCATCCCCCCTATGAGGGGAGTGGTTGCCTGGCCACCCGCATGGACATATCCAAAAAAAAAAAAAAAAATCAGCTGAAAATGATAAGTTTCACTCAAAAATATATCAAATTTGTAGGTCCCTGATACAAAACCACCCACGATACCTACCTTAATAATACACATAGGACTAGGTTATGGCTGAAATCCATTATCTGGTGCTGGAAACCTGATATGTATCACTAGTTCGAACCAAACCAACAAGTTTACTTACAATGCAGATCCATGTCAGCAACATGTAACATTCAGGGGGAATAAAGCATCTACTTGGAGTAAAGCCGTGACATCCCAGTTTGGAGAATTTTCATCAAGATGAGTTTCCCCTATTTTC
>JAUPMG010040787.1:0-14264 GCA_031762675.1 Pachysandra terminalis | reverse complement strand
GGATGGTACTGCAACGAGAAGTCGTAATCGTTTACGAGCTCCATCCACCTTCTTTGTCGCATATTCAAGTCCTTTTGAGAGAAAATGTACTCCAGGCTCTTGTGGTTCGAAAAAACTTCAGAAGTCTCGCCATAAAGATGATGTCTCCATGATTTCAACGCGAAGACTACAGCTGCTAGTTCCAAATCGTGTGTGGGGTAATTCCACTCATGTGGCTTGAGTTGTCTTGAGGCATATGCGATCACCTTTCCTTCTTGCGTTATGACACACCCAAGTCCTAAAATTGATGCATCCGCGTAGATGATGAACTTCTCACCGCTAGCCGGAATGGCTAAAACAGGTGTTGAACTAAGATTTTCCTTGAGTTCTGAAAACGTTTACTAACACAACTCGTTCCATTCAAACTTAGCTTCCTTCCTTGTGAGCTTTGTCAAGGGTGCAGCAATACGAGAAAAACCTTTAATGAACCGTCGATAGTATTCGGGCTTGTCCAAGGAAGCTTCTAACTTCTGAAACGTTCTTGGGCTATTCCCAATCTTGTATAGCCTTCACCTTGTCTTAATCCACTGTAATTTCATCCTTAAACACCACGTGTTCTAGGAATTTAACCTCTTCTCTCCAGAATTCACACTTAGAGAATTTGGCAAACAAACTGTGATCTGCCAAAGTCTGTAAGGTAAGTCTTAGATGTTGCTCATGATCCTCCTTGGTTTGAGAGTAAGCCAAGATGTCTACAAACACAACCAGAAACTTGTCGAGGTAGGGTCTGAAAATCTGTTTCATCATGTCCATGAATGCTGCTGGTGTGTTGGTCAAACCAAACGGCATGACGACGTACTCAAAGTGGCCATATCTCGTCCAGAATGCTGTTTTCGGAATGTCCACTTCCTTGATCAGTAATTGATGGTACCCGGTGCTGAGGTCTATTTTTGAGAAGTACGTAGTTCCCTTCAGTTGATCAAACAAATCCTCCATCGGTGGCAGTGGATACTTGTTCTTCACCGTTACTTGGTTGGGCTTTTGGTAGTCGATGCACAGTCGTAGGGATCCGTCTTTCTTCTTCACAAATAGTATGGGTGCTCCCCACGAGGATGAGCTTGATTTGATAAAGTTTAAGGCAAGTAGATCGTCCAGTTGGTTTCTCAATTCCTTCAATTCCGTTGGTGCCATACGATAGGTTGGCAATGCAATAGGGTTCGCTCCGGCTGACAGGTTTATATAGAATTCTACTTCCCTCTGGGAGGCAATCTCGGCATGTCTTGGAAAATGCTTCCAAATTGACATACAATGAGGATTTGTTCCCAATCTCTCACCTCATCTATAGACCACAAATCTAAGTATGCCAAGTATTTTGACATCCCAGATTTGGATCCATCTACCCTTACAATAAAACCTTTAATTGTTTTAAAGTGAATTATTTAGTTATGGCAGTCTATTTGCACATGATGTGCAATTAGCCAATCCATACCCAATATTACATCCAAGTTACTCATATCCAACACAATTAGGTCGAATGGTATAGTGATCCCATCTACGGTTAGTAGATAAGACTCACATACCTTCCCTAAGTGTGCTGTCCCACCAACCGGGTTGGTTACTACAAGACTCTTCTCTAACTCTTTCAAAGGTAAAATCTAGGCAATTTACAAGTGAAAGGGCTATGAAAGAGTGTGACGCTCCCGTATCGAAATAACCTTGGCTGAGACATGAAAGACGTGAACCGTACCTTCCACCACTTCATTCGGCTGTGACTCTAAGGCAAAGATCTTGCCCGGTTGAGTTAGTTACTGTTGTGTGGCTCCATTCTTAGCTCCTTTCGGCTGAGCTTGCTGCTGTACCGATCTAGGGTTTTGTTGGTAGTGTGGTCTTGGTACGAAATATTGCTACTGTGGGGTTCTTAGGTAGTCGGCAGTCCTTGATATGATGTCCCAATCATCTATAATTGAAGCATCTAATGATCAGGGCCTGAAGTGCTGAAGTGCTGGTTGGTCCTTGTGTTCTTTGCCGCTTTTGAGCATCAGTCAGGTTGCTTATGAAATTCCCAGGTCTGAAGGTGTTCTTCGCCCTTTGATCTTATACCTTCCGGTATTCCGTCTTATCCTTCTCAACCTTTCGTGCACAATCCATCAATTGATGATACTCCGTGAATTCCCTCACAATTAATCGGCTTTTGATGCTCGGCCTCAATTCACTTTTAAATCTGAAGGCTTTCATCTCTTCGTCATCAACCGCATAAGGGGCGAATTGAGATAACTCAGTGAACTTCGCCGCATATTCTGGAACAGTCATGCTCCCTTGTTCCAACTTCATAAACTCTAGTTCCTTCTCCCTTCTCACAGTCCTCAGGAAGTACTCCAGATAAAACCTTACCTTGATATCCTCCCATGTTTAAACATAAGCGATTTCCAAGGCAGATGTTCACCAACGCCTCGCCTCGCCGTCAAGCATAAAGGCAACAAATCGGATCATCTCTGTGTCTTCTATCTCCATGATGTCAAAGATATGCTCCATCGAGTTGATCAAAGCTTGCGCCTCCATCGGATTAGGCGTTCCCTTGAAGACATTCGGTCCCAATTTCTTAAACTTTTCAATGCTCTTGATATTCTTCTGTGAATCAGTTTGCAGGTATTGGTATGCCGCTTGTGCTTGTGTTGCGGCTTATGCTTCAGCTTGTGCTTCGGCTTGAGCTTGTTGTTGCTGCATCATACTGGCCATCTGCCCCATTGCTTGAAAGGTCCCAGCCAGTTGCGGTTCTAGTTGTCATCTCGACTCGTCAACAGTACACTTGTGTCCACACTACCACCCCTTCTTCTTCCGGGCATCGGATTATCACTTTACCTGTAGAAAGAAGAAACAATACCCAAGTTTATCATGAAAGAATTTTCCAGAAATATTATTTAGTTCATACAACACCCAGAAAACTTTCAAAATATCATCACCTTGAAAACTTTCAAAACATCAGCAATCAAAAACTTTGGAATTTGGTTTAAACTTGAAAACTTAGGCTTTCATACCAACTTTGTCACGACCCAAACTTAAGGAAATTCTCATAAGAACCATTATGTCGAACCGCGACTCTCACCCCAATCGGAATCGGGAGTGGCAGTAAATATTTAGCCAATTTATAGAAATTTAATAAACTTCCAAAAGAACCTAATTTACTGAAAAATAAGTAAAATATAACCTATCTATTATATCCAAAACACTTAATAAAATTCGCAGCGGAAAAGAAAATAATTACATCCTATTTCAAGTAAAAACCAAATCCCTAACCCTATACATAATATCTAATCTAAGAAATAAAGCGGTAAATCCCGTAGCAAAACTTCACGTAAAAATCACTCCATGCTTTGATTAGTTCCAGCAAGTTCATTATATGGGTACTCATCTTGTTCTCCATTATCATTACTTCCTCATCTAAATTACCTGAAATATTGTCATAAGACGTCAGCTACAGTTAGCCCAGTAAGTAAAATCAATTAAGTTACATCTTCAACATTTTCAATATACAAAGATATAACATAAAAACAGTAATTAATCATGGTAAATATGAAAAATATGATATGCATGTTCAGATTATTAATGCATGAATGCATGCTCATGCAACAAGTCTTATTGATCACCAAGTGTGATCCATGCAAAATATCATGATGTGCAAATTATGCATGTTGTTCAGAATTCCAATTATGTAAGTCCCACACTAGACCAATCAATTACTGAGCAAGATGTCTTCTCGAACCGTCCCCCCATATAGGGCTACTCTCAGTAAGCTTTTTCATGTGCACATCATATTTTTGAGAGGTTTCGACCAAGAGGGCAAAATTCCCCCACTTATTTGCGGTCAGGGCAATGAATCCAAGGTGTCCATAAAGAGAGGACTAACCTCAGTGAGCATTACATAAGGCGAATGCCAACATAATTTCACTCGGCATCCGTTACGTATAATAATACGCTATTGAGATGATTAAAACTGGAGTATATTGGGTTAGCAAGTCCCTCAACCAATAAAGTTTGTCCATCCAAGACTTCCTCACCTAATCATGATGTCCAAGTCATGATTCGCTCAGATTTAATCAGAAACTTCATCATAAATGAAGTCTGATGGCAAGTCTAGTATATGACAAGAATATGGTCATTAACACAATTGGATATGCTTTGCAATGTGAGGTTTTTGTGCACACTAACTAATCATACAATAGGTGGAGAGATATGCAATAAGTCTAAGTATGACATATGAGGCTTAAGGCATGATTTAAATCATCATATTAATCCAAACAAATCAAATAATGCATGATGTATGATCAATCATAATTAATTATCGAACAAGTCAATCAACCTTTAATTAATATCATGGCAATCAAAATTAACATACAAGTAATCATCATTAATGAAATATTAATTATATCATGAAATTCGTAATAAATAACCCAACCTGGGCTGACCGGTAGGCTGGCCAGCACGTCGGCTGGTCTGTCGGTTGCCTGGGCAGGTCCAAACATATTTAATTCATTGTCTCTGGCGTGACCGGTAGGTTGACTGGCACACCGGTTGGCCATCCGACAGTCTAGACAGGGGCCAATTTAACAAGGTGCAAGGTCTAAGACTGACCGACAACCTAGCCGGCACACCGGCTGGCCATCCGACAGCCTAGACAGAAGGCGTGGTCTTTCCAAAAAATCCCAGGGTAGCCACCGGTAGGCTAGCCGGCACACCGGCTGACCATCCTGTAGGCTATGTAGGGGCTTGTTTTCAAAATCTCAGGCACACATGACCACCGGCAGGCTAACTGGCACACCAGTTGGCCATTCGGTACCCTAGACAGAAGGTCATAAATCAATTAGGGAGATTTGGCAGGATTTCGGCAGGCTACTGGCACACCGGTAGGTCTGCTGGACTCGATCTGGGTGAGCCAGCAGGCCAGACGGCACACCGGTAGGCCGCCTGTTTTCCCATAAACACCAATTTTTCATAATTTTTATATTTCAGCACATAGTTAGAAATTTGCTTTACTATAAACTCATATTTAAATTCAATTCTGAAACTAACCCAATTGAAATAACAATCAAAGTCAAAGCTTAGCTTGCTTGGAAAGATCAAGTTTTTATAAAGAATAGTGTTTTGTTTGAATTGAATTCAATGTGGTATGTCATATTCCTTGAATATGGCATATCACCTAATTCAAATAAAAGATATAAACTAAATTGAAGTTACTTACATTGCTTGACGCACAAAATTCTTCCCATTCCTCAATCCAGTTCATGTTTGAACTGCTCCTTTTTTCCTTAGCTTTAGCTCTCAACCCAGAATTTTTGTTTACTGGTTTGGACGACCAAACCAGTGTTTAGATAGTTTTTTAGAGTCAAACCTTGTTTAGGATTTGTCTCTAATCCTAGCCCTTAGATTCTACTTAGTTAATCTACACCATTGATTGGGAAAAAATACCAGTCCTAATACAACGTAAACATTAGTTTTAGCTCTATCCTTTTTAGATTAGATTTTCATCTTTAGCTCTCCTAATTAGATTAGGATCTTGTTTATTAGATTAGTCCTTTATCTTTCTTATCCTTGTCTAAGTTTAAGTCATTTTTGTCTTTTATTCTTGACCCTTAATTTAGTTTAATTATTCCTGCGAAATTTCAGCCATTGGTTTAACTTTGAGATTATGATTGTGTGTGAAGCACTCTAGATAATCTATTGTGCTCCCACCATCACAATTGGTCAACTAATTAACTTTACTAAAATTTCAAATTAGTCCCTATTTTCTAACTAATTACACATAAACCTTGCTACTAATTACACTAAACTCCCCTAAACGAGTTGGGTTATTACACCTTACATAGAAAATAAAATATTAGTCAAAAATACAAAGAAAGAAAGATCACATACAATATTCCCAAATGCTAATCCTAGAAGAACTCAAGGAATTAGCACTGCTAGAAACACCTCGAAGACTAGTTTTATGAAGAAAGTTTGCTTGCATACTGTTTCATACAAATATTTGCATATCTTCAGCAACAATTGAGAAGACAACATATGGAGGATAAGGACATAAGCGCGTAAAGTTCACTTGCCAGTCCAGGTGTTCGGGCAGCACAAAACACTGGTTTGATCAGCTCACAATCGAATGAGAAATTTAAATATTAAAGTGGGATCGGTTATCACAATTGAATTTAACGGTTAAATAACTGATCGAGGGAAGTCTATAAATACACAAAGAGGACCAGTTTCTCAATGCCCTTCAACAACAACACAAAACCATCACAATGTTGTTCAGATCCCACAGTCATTTATCTGCTCTTCCGCTGCTTCCATTGCAACAACAGTGCTTGATCCTTCTCTTGTTCATCAGCCACTTTCTCCCTAGAGTATCGCTCTCAGTCTTGGACGCTCTTCCAGTCTGTATGTGGGTCACGACTGCTGAAACTAGCCCCTCTGTTCACCAATCAATCCGGTTAAATTTTGCTGCTCTCAACCTCAGACCTATCTCCGCTACCCCCATGAGAAGCTGTTCTCAATCCAAATGGTAATTAATCTAGCCTACATGTGGGTCACGACTGCTAAGATAACCACTATCGGTTCATCAGTCTTCTTTATAGCTTTTTTTAATTTTGTTTTTTTTGTTATAAACATCTTGTGATCACCCTCGGGTCGGGTGGACCCTAGGTTGATCAGTTAAAATGAAGTAGCCACCATCCATTGAGTTAGGGTTTGAATGGCCAGCCATTGGTTTAGCAATTAATTTTAAAATTAAACAAAAGTATGTAAATTGGGTTGGTCTATCCAAATTTCAGATAATGAGGTTTATTTGAGAGAATGAGAAGGTGTTAAGCACCTGTTCTCTCCTAGTTCAACCGATTACCCGGTTCAAAGATATTTGGCCAATTTAGCTAAAATCTAAATAATATGCTAAAATAAAGTAAAAATTTTGGAAAATTAAAAAATGAGTGATCTATACATGGAGGTTAACATCGTATAAAATGGACCAATAAGCAATCATATTTTCAAATCTCATCTTCGAAAATTATTTAATACTAAAACGTTTTATTGAGTGATCTATACATAGAGGTTAACATCGTATAAATATTTCCAGTCATAATTAAAATCCTAACTATTTTAATAAATTACAATTTTCTAAATCATGAAAAAATGTGAAAACAGATTAACGGACTTTGAAAATTCATTATAATTCACACATTAATAATTTTAACATGATTCAAAGTTTGTCAGATCCAAATTGAGTCTAGTTTCGGAGGAAATAAATTTTATTCAAAATTAACAACTTTCAGTTATTCTTTGGTTTATTGAAGGTCATGCAAAACAATTTTATGACAATTTAAAACAATTAAAACAAATGAGAGATGTTCACCTGTAGCAGCAAATCAAGTTTCTTTTGTACACCTTCAGTGACTTTGGGCTCCTTTAAAGCTTGACTTATAGATCAATGGTTGCGATTTACTTCTTTCTTCATTATTGGCCACAATGATGAGGTAGTAAATCTAAAAAATAAGATTCTTTTTAAGAGAGAGAGTAGATCTAGGATGATGTGGTTAGAGAAACTTTTGTGGTTAAAAGAGAGAGAGAAATGGAGAGAGTAAGAGAGAGACTAAAGATAAGATAGATTTAAGAGAGAGACATTAAGGGTTCGTTTGGATCGAAAGAAAATGCCAGAAACAAAAATCAAAGAGAATATTTGATTCTAGTTTTTTTGGTTAGATTTCACACATAATATTGTATGGGTTATTGTGTCTCACTATTTGATGAAAAAGTGTGACACCCAATACAACTAACAGGTTTCCTACATTGGTTTATGAGTTGATTAATTATATTACAAAGAGATTAGAACAAAATTGATGCTATCTCTAAGTCATTATTAGTAATCGAATACCAACAAAATAAAAATTTCATGTAGATTGTCAACCATAGCAATGCAAGTAAACAAAGTACATCCATTAACCCCAAGTCTTACATTCACCACTTACCAATCTCAACTAAGTTAAAAAATAAATAAATAAATAAAATATGCAACAAGAAGTGTCAAAGTTATGACATACGCTAAAGCATTACCAAAAATAAGTTAAGAAAGAGTAACAATTCATATAAATTGATAATAAACTAAATTATAATTAGTATAATGAAGTCGACGATGATGTAGTACGGCTTTTGATTTCCACCAATAACCAAGCTCTACACCTTTCATCTGGCAATCCAAGAAACATCCTTGCCCTAATAGGATCTACACAAATAAAATCATATGCTTCCATAAAAAGAACTCCCATCAATTCCCTCAATCTGCAATAACTCATCATATAATTACTGCTCTGTATAAGGATGAGACTGACCTTGTCTAAGTATTTCATTACCATCCCTAAGTGCAGATGCAACTTCTTTGATACCACCATTGATTGATCTAAGCTCTTCAGTAACTGCATCTGCCCCTCGTACTCTTTTATTTGAAGTTTGGGAGCCTGAACCAATTGTAGGCCCTTGAGAAACTGATGAAATTTGAGTACTATCACTACTAAATATGGGGGATTTAACGGCGGTCATTATGTGACCGCCGTTAAATACATGTTTGTGGGCAGTTTTTTAAAACCACCGATAAATAGTAGTTATCCACGACGGGCTTAATAAAGCCCACCGATAAATATTAACCATTGTCGGCGGCCAAATAAAAATGGCCGACAAACACCCCCCGCGGAAAAAAATAACCCTCGCCATTTATCTACGACGGGCTTTGGAGGACCGTCGAGCTAAGCCAATCAATTGTCGGCTATTTTTATAAGACCGCCGACAATTGAACTATTTCTAACCCGTGCAAATACCCCTCTTCTTCCTCTTTTCAACTCTTACCCCTCTTCTTCCTTTTTCCCTCTCTGTCCCTCAGTTTCTCCTCTCTCTTGGTCGCTGTTGCCTCTGCTCTTAGTTGTAGTGACCTGGACCCAAAAATATGATGACATTAATTAATGTGTAAATTAATTAACAAAGTTAATTAAATATGACTGGATCTGGATTCTAATTGATGGTGACAAGGTGTTAGGGTAAGTATAGAAATGGGGTCAAACCATAATTAATGGATAGTGAGGTGTTGTAATGTGATTAAGTTATTCAGATTGTGTGGACCAAGAATTAATGGTGTGGATTATAAGACAGTTAGATTAATGGTTGAGTTTTAAAACAAGATATGAAATTGGGTTGTGGTCAAATTATAATAAGAGAGAAGTGTAGGGAAGCATTTGAAATTATCACAGTTGAATTCAAACTGAAAACGTGTGTGGGATCGTGGGGTGTGCGTGTATTAGAAAGTGGGAGAGTAGAAGGGAAGTTACCTAATCAGTTGGGTTATGCTTATGAAAGATTAGGAGGAGATTAGGAAGTGATTTGAGTGGGAGGAAGTCAGAAAAGTGAGGGCAAATACTAGGTTGTGAATAGTGTTTTGGAGAGAGAGGATTAGGGTTTTAGACTTTTGGGAAGAAGAGAATAAGAGAAAGAGAAAGAAAAGAGGCTAAGACTAGATCGAGAAAAGAGAGAAGAGTTTGCCGATCAGAAAATCTCAGGTAAGTAATCTTATATTATGATCCTTTTATGAATCTCAGAATTCAACCATGTTCTACATTTCATTGTTGTGATATTTTGATTTATAAAATGGTGATGTGATCTTAGATAAAAGTTGTATTACTTGTATTTGAATCCTATCTATACGGTATTGAATGGTTTGTGAATATGTGGGATTTGGGCTCATCGAATCAGTTTTCAGCAACCCAGAAACGCCCAGATCGTGGTGTGGTCGGTAGGCACCGGTCCATCGGTGAGCCTACCAAAAGAGACTAGTTTCTAGTTAAAATTTGACCTTCAGTGGGTACTGGTCCACCGGCAGCTCCACCGATGCATTGTGGGTGCAGTGTATGATTGGTCGGTAGGCACCGGTCCATCGGTGATCCTACTGACAGAGGTGTGTTTGATGAATTAAATACCCCACCAACGGGTGCCTACCTTGCCGATGAGGCCTGTCTAGGGGTACAGGTGTTGGACCTTGTTTGGATTCCCTTGGTGGATCATGTGGGGCTTATGTCATTGTTTGGAAAGTGGTTTACGGAGTCATGTTTGACCAGAAGGCTCTAGCCTACCTGCAGGGAGTCAACTTGGTGCTCCATGATTCATTGACCATCATCTCACCTTGGAATTGATATTTTGGGATTGTGATCTATTGACTTGTTAGTTGGTTTCTGATTAAGTATTTTGTTTGGGAACATGATATGATGCTTATGATGGTTCACAATCGGATTATCCTTGTGTATGGGTGTGTGGATAGTTTCCATTGGAAATTGATCTTCTTTTGGAGTCCTAGTTAATATGCATACATGCTAGGCTGATATTGAATGTTACGTGAACCAGGAGGTGGAAATCTATGGATTAACCTTGCAAGGTCTCTGGTTACGTTTACTATATACCTGTGGGTTGAACGGGCCCACTTAAACTAGGGTAGGATGCTTGCGAGCTCCTATACATGTTCGTTATCCCTTCAGTATTGTACACTCACAAATTAGTACATGGAGGCCTTCGTACCATGGGTTAGCGCCAGGAACGAAGAGGGGGCCTTCCGGTAGTCCCTGAGAACTTGTGTAACCACACGAAAAATTAAAGTAGAAAAATTATTTTTATATAAGGGTATAATAGTAATTTAGTAGGATAAACTATATCCTTAAACACTTATATAATAATTATATACTTACATTAATCTATATTATTTTGTGATCACACATTAAAATATAAGCTATTGTTTAAGGCTTAATTAATCAAGTATTTGGCTTAATTATTTGGAATTAGGCTTACAAACTTTAACTAGGCTTAAGTGAAGAAGTATGGACCTCAATTAATTCAATTAGCTTAATGGGCATAAGTTATTCTTAAGGCCCAAACCAACAAATAAGATTTAAAACATAATAAATTCGTTTTTATTTAATACCTTCTAGAAAACTTTAATTAGAATTTGATTAGGAGTCCCCAAATAGCTTAAAAACAAAGCATGCATTAAATAAAATAATTAAAGACTAGGATAATAATCAAGGGCTGAGATTAACGTAGGAACATTAATCTACTTTAAATGGTTAGGATTAATTAAGATATTTAAAAGCAATCCTAAACTAACAAGGATTAGGATTAGATAAGGTAATCCTATTAAGACTAAACAGTTATATTAATCTAATGTTTAAGATTTCGTAGCAACACTTAGATTAATCTAATGGTTAGGATTAAAAGTAAGAGACATTAAATCTGATTAGGATTAAGTTTAAAGAATACTAATAATTAATTCATCTAGAAGCATAGAATTAAAAGGAAAAAGTGTTAAAATAATAGGATTAAGATAGGATAGAATCAATAATTAATTCATCTAAAACTAGGACACTTCAATCTAAAGGCTAGCATTAAACTAATCTAATCTAAGAGCTATAAACTAAAATAAAATCCAACTTAGAAAATAACTCCTAGACTAAATAGAAACCTATAGGAAACTTATAAAACACCAAGGGATGGACGTTTGGATCATATTCGAAAAAGGGAGAGAGAGAGAGAGAGAAGAAGAAGTTTACTAGAGCTAGGAGCTTGAAGAAGAAGTTCAGAACTTGAACTAAGAAGAGGAAGAAGATTCAGCAAGAAAATCCAAGGTAAGTAATCGGACTAAATTCTATTTTCGAGGTGAACTTGGTGTCTAGGTCATATTCAATGAGTATGACATAGCACAACCTTAAAACCTTTATATTCTATGCTTTTTATACATAAGCCCTAAAACTGGAAAACTGTACAGATCTTAACTTTCGATTACTGGACCTTTGTATGCGTTTTATATAATTTATTTAATATTTTTCTAAGATGCCCCTATTCGTTAGGAACACAACAAAACAAGTTTTAACTGATTTCATTGAGAATTGACTAAGTTATGATTTATTATCTGACCTTATGTCAATACTAGAAACCTAGAATCTGTCAAATTTTGTGTTTATCGATTAAAGGAACCTATCCTAATAATTTTATAAATTTTATTTGATATTTTTCCCATATTTCTGTTTTAGTTAAGATTCTAACAAGACAAGTTTAAGGTGATTTCAATAAGTATACACAAATTTATGATCAAATTACTAATGATATGTCAAAATTGTCAAGTCTCTAGAAAATACATCGAGAACCAACTCGGCGTTCCGAGAACACGCCTAGCCTGTTCATCTGACCTGAAATATTTATTAAAGGGGTGTTCCTGTTGCTTGCTTATATCTACAATTCCCTGATGAATTTTCAATTCGAATTCCTTGGAATTATTGCCCTTGATCACAAATAAGTTGGAGAATTGTACCCTCTAGGTCGAAGCCCCAAAGACCTATGATGCGCACATGGAATATCTTAAGTTGAGAATGACCCTGTATGGGAGGGGGGGATGGTTCGAGAAGACATCTTGCTCGAGGAATGATCGATCTTGTGGGAACCTATATCTATATATATATAATTATGATAACAGTTTATTTAACTAATTGTACAACACTTAGATTGTTTGTTAGATCACACTTGGTGATTATTATATGAACACAGTATGCGCATAGTAAAACTTGACCATTCATATGCATATACACTTATATCATGATTCACTCACTAATCTGTTCATATTATTGATGTTTATGTTTCTGGAAATTATGGATTACCATTGAAGTGTGACATTGACCTTACTTCAATCTTAAATTATTTTTATATTCATTTACTTATCGAGCTAATTATAGTTGACGATTTCGAGCATAACATATTTCAGGATCTTTAGTTAGTGGATAGCAGGTCCATGGTGATCAAGATGGAGACCGAGAAGATGATGAGGACCTTAATATTTATTAGATTATTGTTTGATGATTGTTAGTGGAAGATGTAATAGGGTTATTTAATTAGACTTATGTATTTTATTATTAGACGGGTTAGTTAAGGATTTGATTTGAAGCATGAAACTTAGATTATATTTTGTTTCCGCTATTATGATTGTTTTGAATGAATACTATATTTATGATACTATTCTTCAGAATATTATATCTTAATTATTTCAAATATTTGGTAATATACTACTTTACACTCCCATATGGATATGGGGTGAGGGTTACAAATTAAATTTAGGAACTCCAATGAGATCACTAGATTTGGTTCATGACACCTTGATCCTGAAATTGTATTGATTTGGAAGTTTCATGTGAACACTTAACATGACATATTTTCTTTGTCTTCATTCATTGCACTTCATCGTGATTGTATTATTTTCATTAATGCATTTCATGACAAAACATTTGTTTGTCTCATATCATATCATGGCATCTATGATTAAAACACTCATATTATATCTTATCTATGATACTAACCTGTGTTGACTTTTGATTTCCATGTGAGGATGGATGACTATTGATTACTTATTGGGCCTTCTAGCTTATGCAACCTCTTATGTTGTAGGTTGGATGGAGTGATAGCTGTACACGACTTGCTGCTGTCCTTTGATTGAACTTTTATTGTTTCTTCTGTTTTAGCACTCCTGTAGGGAGTTTATTTGTAACAAACTTAAGTTATGGATTTTGGATTTATTTTGTTTAGTTATACTTGGATTGAGGTAGATCATGGCTCTCCTGAAGCCATGTATCTTTGATGTTGTTTGTTGGACTTTTAGTCTATTTATATAGTTGGCTTCTGCACTTTGATTTGCTATAAAGGTAATTGTTACTTTTATACTTGTGGTTTGATAACGATCTGCGTTCTATGCGTGGAGACCGAAGGTCTCACCTCGAGATCCGTACTGCCAGCATAGGGATACGTGTTATGGATTTTGGAGCATGATAGATTGGTATCAGGGTATAAGGTTTGCTCAGAGTAAGGCTGTTAGAAGATTAGTGAACCTAGGTATCACATAGTGGTTTGAAGTTGGAAAGAAGGAAACATAGAAACTAGAAATAGGAATTGTTTGTTGATTGCTATGTGCTGGCCTGTTTTGATTGTTGTTTGAACAATTGAATGCTTTCTTGATTAGTAGAAAGGTGGAGATGGATTACGTGAGTTAGTGTCCTTTCTCGAGCCTCATACCAGTTGATATACGAACCACGCCAACGTATGACGAAACCGTAATCGAAAAGGAACTTCAATTGTCTAGAATCAGATTTGTATGGAAACCGAGACCCATTGCTTATATTGAAGCAAGAACCTTGGTATGACGAAGACGCCACAAACGGGGATGGATGAACCGTTTGATAAGTCAA
>JAUPMG010040786.1:0-28239 GCA_031762675.1 Pachysandra terminalis | reverse complement strand
ACATATTGACCGTAAGGTCGTGGATCGGGGTGTTGGTGGAGATTGTGGACCGGCTGATCACCGGATAGTGGAGTGCTAATTGTGCATATGTGATTGGCTTTGTGAAACTCTTATGTGTTGCAGACTTTAATGATATGATATGAATTTCATGATATGCTTATTGCTATATGACTGTTATGATAATGATGTATTACTATTTGGACTAATGTTGTTCCATGAGGATGGTTATCGGAATATGATTCTTATATGGGCATTCCAAGCTCGCTGCAACGTTTTATGTTGTAGGTTAAGGCATGTTAAAAGGGACTACTAGTTGGACATGAATGCTGTTTGGATTATTTTAATTTCTGTTTTTAATTTAAATAGTTTAAACCTGATGTAATAGGATAGTTAAGCATTTATTGGGATTGTAGGCTCTTATGAAGCCAAACTTTAATTTATTTACTTTGTCTTCCGCACTCTGATTTGTTTTAATGAAAGCATTATTAGGCTTTTATTTTAGTTCGTTGTTGCTAACCGCGTTCCATGGTTGGGAACCCAAAGGTTTCACCTCGTGATCCGTGCCACCCACCTAGGGATTCGGGTATTGGGATCCGGGATGTGACATCACCTGACCCATTGCAACCCTTGGGGTAGAGCCTATAGGCTATGTCTAAACTAAACAAAAAAAAAATTAAAAAATGAATACAAATATTTAAAATAGTGGGATATATGTGCATCTACACTAGGATTGATTTCTTCCTCTCTTTTTAATTAGTTTGTCAAATGTTTAAAATGAAAATTCAAAAAATTCGCTAAAACCTTACTATACTCTTGGTTTTGTTAAGAAACTTCACTTTCAGAGCCGTTAATAATAATATATAAATGGTATTAAGTTGGAGAGTTAACTTAGAACTCACAAAGTTGACACAACTCAAGATTATTTAGTGGACTGTACAAAACTTATTATACAAATTCTTAGCAAGTCATAAAATTTATAAACTTTCCATGACACAGGGGGCATTTGGTGGGCATTCCAAATTTTGGATTCTAATGGAATTCAATTCTTGAATCTCATAACATTCATTTTGGTCAGATTTTAGGGACAAATTCTAGAATCTGATGTTAGAATCCATCTAAAATTAGAATTCCTCTTCAAGGAGATTCTGGGATTCTAAGTTAGGATTCCATGTGCTCAATTACTAGAATTGCTAATATAAATATAAATATAAATATATAATATATTATGTTATTTTATACTATATAACAAATTAACAAAAATAATATTATTATATTATCAATATTAAATTATACTATATCATAATAGTAAAAATAGTAGTATATTATATGATAATAATAATACAAAGATAAATTATATTATATTATATGATACAATACTATAATATAAATTTAAAATAATAACATAATATTATATTATTAATATTGAATTATAATATTGTATAATAATAATTATATAAATAATAATATATTATAATACTTTATAATATTAAATATTTAATTATCATATTAATTATAGGATTACTATATTACATACTAATTCTACTTTATTGTATAAAAATATAATGTCATATAATATTATATAGTATATTATATTTATTTTATAATTATTTAATATTATTATATAATATAATGATACACAGATTTATAATATTATTTTTATGTTATATGATGATAAACTTTAATCTTTTTATTGTCACATCCCAAACCTAAAGAGATCCTCGGGATACCCAAAAGGTTTAGTATGTAAACACAATGGGAATGGAAAGCAATATAGAAACAAAAGCGGCAATGATAATATAATAATTCTAAAAAATATTTAAATAAAAGTTATAACCTGTTCTGATTAACTAAACTGAAAATAAAATAAAATCTAAATACAAAATGCCTATAGTATAACTTCTGTCTTTAAGTTACCTTTTATTCCCGTAGCTCTCCCTTTAATAGCAAATAGCCTTTAACATGAAAAATTTATCATAAAACATGCATAAGCTGATAGCTTGGATGAGTAGACCTTTAAAACAAGGAATTTACTCTTATCCCAATGCTACGAGAAAAAGTATATATTAATAATGATAATGATATAATCTGAAAAATATATGGACGATGGTAAATTGAGAGAACATACATGCTAATAATGATATGTGGATAATAACCAATCAATGACTATTCTCTCACCAAATCTCACTAGGTTTGTATCCTAAGGATATCATGGTCATATTTCACAAGTATGCAATGCCTAAATCTATATGATTAATTATATCAAGTATTTCATACACAAGATAACAACAATAATATCAACAATCACATGTATTACATATGCATGTTGTATGGCATTCGAATATTCTAAGTCCCACACTAGATCTAATCGCATATTCCAAGAATGACTCACTAATGTGAATTCATTCCCCAAAACATGGCAATATGATAATGAATTATTCTATGCACACATCATAGTTCTAAGGGACTTTGACCTAGACGGCACAATCCCCTCACCTTATTTTTTATCACGGGAACATATCCAAAGTTTCACTAATGTGAACTATCCTAGTGAGCCACACATTATCCGAATACTAACAAAAGTGACTCTCATTATTCAAAAATATTGGGAGTGCACTCCCTCACCTATCATCTTACCACAAGTCTCTTGGGGTATTTCTACACCTTGGGTGGTTTAATCACAAAGGACAAGCAATTGGCCAAAGCCATATCATGAGTCATGATAGTATCCTTTATTGGTCAGGTACAAAGTACTCCGATAATAGGATATTAGGGAAGCTATCATAGCTGGGTAGTCAATATGCAACTCAAAATTTCAGATCCTTTATTAATGCAGTACACACACAATGATTTAACAAGCACATATATTCAAAATAGCACAAACATGAGTACATTCTCATGATCCTAGATAGTATAATGCACATAGTTTAGTATATTGTATAATGTACAAGTAACCATAATGAGAGTTTCATAAATATTATAATTAAGTATGATAAGTCTTATTTGAATCAGACATGAAGTATTCACAAAATCAATGGTCCTTTATGCTAATTAATCCCATAATATTGTAAGAACACATATATGATCACAACATGATAATACAGCTTTATAATTAAAACAAAACATCTGAGCAAGTGTATAATATGCAAACAAGACTAGAGTAAGTGTTGTGGAGTTATTTCTTTATGTATCGTTAAATCTCATATTTCTATAGGAAGTTCTAAAAGGTCAAATCTTTGGTTTAAGGAGTCATATTTTGATATAGGTATTCCTAGCATCTAAAAACATGGTATATCATCTATAACTAACATCGTACAGGTGTCCAAACTTTGAAAATTCAAAAAGGTAAACTTGTGGTTTTTCGGTTGGTCGTCGGTCAGCCGAAATCTATGAAGTTTGTCCAATTCAAAATAATTAATACAGGGGTCTAGGGGAGGTCTAATTAGGTCAAATATGCCAAAATAAATGGCGGACAAATTTGGTCGATTGGATCCATCGGTCAGCTGAAATCTGTTGGTTGCTAGGCCAGAGAGCTGGTCAAGTCTCTGCGGTCTTCAGTTGACTTGTTGGTTAGCCAATGAGGCAACCGATAGGATTCTGGCTTTTTTAGTCTGACACAGGTTCAGTGTTTTGAGCATAACTTTCTAAATACTTATTAGATTGACCCCAAACTTGTTTTGATTGGTTCCTAACGAACAGAGGAATCTTAAAAATATATAAAATAAATTATATAAAATATTTAGCTATTTAATCGATAAATTCATATCTTGAAATTTGTTCAGTTTTAGTCTTCTTTTGGTTTCCTGAGCAGATGGGGATAATTACTCTATCGTTATTTGAGCTTTCTTTACTAGGTTTTAATTACAAGGGACACAAATTCATTGCCAAACCGTTTCGCGCCACTAATCTTAGGCTTATGGGATTACCTACCGGATCAGCCTACATCCCAGAGCAACACCAACCCCATCTGCTTTGGAAACCAAAAGAAGACTAAAACTGAACAAATTGAAGGAAGACAGAGAGGTTGGCCAATAGTCACAAGGTACATCACTTGGTCCATGTAAGAAGAAAGCTCAGTCTTGTTCCCGCTCATAGGATAGACATTCCTGATGAAGATTAAATGAAGAATCTTATAGAGAGGTAGGAGGTTGGAAGAGACAAGGGAGTTGTCTTTCTTCCATCTCACATCTTTCCGACAAAGAGTTCGAGTTACATTGGGTCTATTTGCTAGATCAAGATCTAGGATAATGTTGTAAGAACTGTTCATAGGTACATTGAGGATTCTTCCTACTAATTGGTGGTTTAGGGTTCTACTTTCTCCATTGAAGTTGAAGGTGATGGCCATGGAGTCCAAGTTGGTGTCACTAATTCAACTATACATTTCCTGGGTAGCCAAGAAATATGCCTCTCCACCCCAGGTCAGTATAGATTCCCATCCTATGGCTTGCAAGGTCTTAAAGACTCTATAATTTGCAGCATGAGTCACTGTTATCTTGATTTCTAGAAAGAAATCCCTATTGTAATAGAAACTAAGTTGGTTGGGATCCTTAATGTGTTCTTCTAGTTCTTCCTCTTCTACCGAAGGTGATGAAATATCATCTTCTTCATAAGGATCAGGAGATGGAAGAGGAGGTCTCCTAGAAGTAGAGGCTTTGGAAGTCTTGGTTTTCTTAGGAGGGTTTTGAGGCTTCTTAGCGGGATTTTGAACTTGTTTTCCCTTTACTTTAGGCATGGTTCTAAGGTTTTAAGAGTAGGAGAAATCTAAGAAAGATTCTAGGCTGACTTTGAAAATCTAAGAATAAAGATGGAAAGATCTTACTGAAGTTAGATTCGATGGAAGTGAAGATTGAAACTCTAAGAATCATTGGAAAATGCTTGGAAGTAATCTCTAGGGTTTTCGAACAGTTGGGTTCTGAAGAAATGAGCTTACTCTCTAAAAATTTCTATTTATGCATGTTCGGCTAGGTCAATTTTGCATTTCAGTAGAGTGTCGCCTAGCCGAAATAAGCTGCCAATGGTCAACCGAAATTGGAAAATTGAGATTTTTAATTTTTTTTAAATTGATAATCTAGTTATTAAGAATTTATATCAAAAACATTCACTCCAATAATAATTATTTGGTGAACAATTAGTTTCTTCCTGAGTTTGGGTCTGGCTCTGGTCAGAATTCAAAATAAATTCTCCGGAACCTGATCCAATTAAATTTCTTGGTGTAATTTTATATGATTTATATAATATAATTATTATTCAAATGAATTACAAATATTCATATATTTAATTATTTAATCTTTGTATTTATATATGTATATCTAATTCCTATTTATTTTTCATGGAATCTAATTCAATGCATTCTGAGTACAATGACTTCAATTTCTAGAAAAATAGTTA
Source organism: Pachysandra terminalis (assembly GCA_031762675.1). Lineage (NCBI taxonomy): Eukaryota > Viridiplantae > Streptophyta > Magnoliopsida > Buxales > Buxaceae > Pachysandra > Pachysandra terminalis. The sequence continues at coordinate 22,854 of JAUPMG010040786.1, read as the reverse complement.
GTATTAGGGTTATAAATAAACTTGGAATTATATCAATCAACAATTATAAGCCTTTGATTTACATATCCTTTAATGACATGTAATTCAAGTATACCTAACATAGACTTCGTCCTTATAGTGCAACCTTCAGACTTTTCAGAAATAGTACTACTCCTACTCTCAAATTGTTTATCCGGAATTACTGATAAAGATGCACACAACAACAATCGTCATACCTTACAATCTCACATCTTATATATCTAATTTCCCTTTACCCTCTTATAATTCCTTTATCTTAATAATTTTTCTTATTTTAATCCTAGTCCTAATTCCTATCAATTCTTAATCTTTTATTTAAATTTTATTAGAACTTAGGCTCTGATACAACTTTTGTCACATCCCAAACCTGAAGAGATCCTTGGGATACCCAAAAGGTTAGTATGTAAATCTCACCCCCAACACAATGGGAGTGGAAAGCAATATAGAAACATATGCAGAAGTATTTATATAATAATTCTAATAAATATTTAAATAAACGTTACAATCTTTCTGATTAACTAAACTGAAAGTAAACTACAATCTAAATACAAAATTCCTATAATATAACTTCTATCTTTAAGTTCCCTTTTTATTCTCGTAACTCTCCCTTTAGAAGCTATCATCCTTTAACTTGAAAAATATGTCATAAAACATACATAAGCTGAAAGCTTGGATGAGTAGATCTTCAAAACATGGTATTTACTCATATTCCAATGCTATGAGAAAAAATATATAATAATAGTGATAATGAAATAATCTGGAAAATATGTGAATGATGATAAATCTGGAAAACATACATGATAATAATGATATGTGGACAGCAAACAATCAATGACTATTCTCTCACCAAATCTCACTTGGTTTGTATCCTAAGGATATCATGGTCATATTTCACAAGTCTACAATGCCTAAATCTATATGATTAGTTATATCAAGTGTAATACACAGGATAATAACAATAATATCAACAATCACATGTAATGCATATGAATGCTGTAAGGCATTCAAATAGTGTAAGTCCCACACTATATCTACTCTCATATCCAAGATTGTCCCACTAATGTGAATTCATTCCCCAAAACATGGCAATGTGATAATGGATTATTCTATGTGCACATCATAGTTCTAAGGGACTTCGACCTAGAGAACACAATCCCCTCACCTTATTTTTTTATCACGGGAACATATCTAAGGTTTCACTAATGTGAACTATCCTTAGTGAGCCATACATTATCCGAATACTAACATAAGTGACTATTATGATTGGAAAATATTGGGAGTGCACCCCCTCACCTATCATCTTACCATAAGTCTCTTGGGGTACTCCCTCACCTTGAGTGGCTTAATCACAAAGGAGAAGCAATTGGCCAAAGCCATATCATGAGTCATAATAGTATCTTTTACTGGTCAGGTACAAAGTACTCCAATAATAGAATATCCGGGAAGTTATCACTATTGAGTAGTCAATAGGCAACTCATAATTTCAGATCCTTTATTAATCCAGTGCCAACACACTGATTTCACAAACTCATATATTCAAAACAGCAAAAACATGAGCACATTCTCATGATCCTAGATGGTATAATGTAAATAATTTAGTATATAGTATAATGCACAAGTAAGAATAATGAGAGTGTCATAAATATTATAACTAAGTATGATAAGTCTTATTTGAATCGGATATGAAGTATTCACAAAATCAATGGTCCTTTATGCTAATTAATCCCTTAATATTATCAAAACACATATATGATCACAAAATGCTAATAACAGCTTTATAATTCAAACAAAACATCTAAGCATGTGTATAATATGCAAAAAAAAACTAGAGGAAGTGTTGTGGGGTTATTTCTTTATGTATCTTAAAATCTCATATTTCTATAGGATGTTCTAAAAGGTCAAATCTTTGGTCTAAGGGGTCATATTTTGATATAGGTATTCCTGGTATCTAAAATCATGGTAGATCATCTATAACTAATATTTTTGCAGGTGTCCAAACTCTTAAAATTCTAAAAGGTCAACATGTGGGTTTTCAGTTGGTCGTCGATCAACCGAATCGGTGAAGTTTGTCCAAATTCAAAATAATTATTACAAGTGTCTAAGGGAGGTCTAATTAGGTCAAATATGCCAAAATAAGTGGGGATCAAATCTGGTCGGTTGGGTCCATCAGTCAGCCAAAATCTCTCGGTTGCTTGGCTAGAGAGCCGGCCAAGTCTCTGTGGTCTTCGGTTGACTTGTCGGTTAGCCAATGAGTCAACCGACAGGGTTCTGGTCTTTTCAGTCTGACACAAGTTTAGTGTTTTGGGCATAACTTTCTAAATGTTTATTGGAATGACCTAAAACTTGTTTTTCTGGGTTCTTAACGAATAGAGGAATCTTAGAAAAATATAAAATAAATTATTTAAAATATTTATCTAGGGATCATTAATCGATAAAGTTAGTTCCTGAAATTTGTCCAGTTTTAGTAGTCTTTTTGTTTCCTAAGGAGATGATGATAATTACTCTGTATTTATTTGATCTCTCTTCCTGGGTTTTAATTGTAAGAACATTGGGAAGCTTTTTAAATCAAGAATAAGGATTCCATCATGTTTACAACATTAGGCTAGAAGTAAATACACAAGACAATGAACAAAAACTCACATAGAATGCTGAAGGATTCTTTCTTGGATGTGTGTTATTCAATTTTATGGGTTGTTGATCATCTTCTAGTTCCATCTAGGGTTCTTCATGAACTTTCTTTGCTTCTAATCTCTTATTAACTTGTTTTACTTATTTTTATAATTATTAAGTGTTCTAGTTATCTTAAGATTGTTAAGTAAGGTTTGGAGGTTATCTAGACTCCTAGTTTGACTATAACTTATCTTTATTTATTACCTATTTATTAGTCACGAAATTGAATGATAAATATTTGGATCTTTAATTGTTTTGGGCCTTAAGGAACTACCAAAGCCCATTAGATTAGTTACTAAGCCCATGTCTTGTCCAAATTCAGCCTAACTTAAGTTAATAGGCCTTGTTTTTCTAGATTAAACTCAATTGATTTAATTTAGCCCTAAATTTTAATACTAACACTAAACTTGATTATTCTAATGTATACATCTAGTTATAATTATATTGTTTTACCATCTTTTAAGTTTTAATTATGAACTTTTTAAATTACTTTTTTACTCTTTATATTAAAGTTCTTTTCTAGTCTAGTTTTTCAGGTTCTTACAGTTATATATAGAAAACAATACTATATAAGATATACTGTATATTGTATGTTATAATAAGAAATACTATATCATTTATATTATTACAGAAAGGAATATAATTTTAATATTTTATATTTTGTTATATTTATAATATTATCATATATTTTGATTTTATTGTATTATTTTATCTATGTATAATACATAAAAATTGTCGTAATAAGCTGGGTTAAACAAATGCTAGAATCCAATCCATCCAAACGGGATTATGGATTCTGAACATTAGTAATGTGTAAGAACCTGAATAATCCCCAAAAATCTTAACTTGAGATCTTAGGGTAAAATGGTCATTTGATGAGTTTTTTAATTTAATATCATTTATTAATTAGGATTAGAACTCTTAAAATCTTTAATCCCATAAGATGCACTAGAAATTCCTTAAGTCACTAAAACTAATAAGGTCAACCAAATAGACTTAGGAGGCAGTGTTGGTCGGATAACTTAACTTAGAAGTTAAATAGGAAATAAAATATTGTAACGGCCTAAACCTTTTTGATTTATGCATATTTATATTTTAGGCCATCTGATGATTGTTTTCCTTTGGTTGGATTGTCGATCGGGTTAATCCGACCATGCGATAGGGTGTGTCGTGCCTAGCAGGCCTTGGTGCTACACACCATAGCATGGCCCATTTTAGTTTTTGGATGTGTGGTATGGCTCCTTTAGATCAAAGCTTGTGATGTGTGGACAGGATTTAATCTATCATTTGTGTTTGTTTGTATGGCTAAGTTGGAGAGAGAGAAGGGAGTTGGTGGTGGGGAATACCAACTCCCACTAACTCTTTACTCCAAGGGCTTAGATGAGAGTGGTTTGAAATGGAGGGTTGAGATTAGTTTGAGTAAAGACTAGAGGCATGGGTTTCCATGCTTGTCTCAACATTTGAAAAAACCTTATGTTTTTCTATCTTGGAGGTTTTGTTGGTTGCATGGAAGCTTGAAGGAGAAGAATTCTTGCATGCTTGGGATTCATCTTATTTTCTTGCATTTTGCTAAGGTAAGTAGATAATTTCAAGTTTGTTCTTTGACTGAAGTCGAATCATAGTTGTTTCCTTTTCAAGTTCATTTAAATCTTAAATTCTAAGAAAATGGATTGTGGAAGTGTTGATTTCCATGTTGAGGATGAAGCCATATTTTTAGGTTGGAAATGTGATAAATTTGTATGTGTAATGCTTGCGGATGTATCCCTTTTGGTTATGTCGTCATTTTGTTGAGAAAAACTCCTTATTTGACTGGTTCACGATGTTCGGCGACCTCCTCGGTGCGCCGAACTCTTCGCTGAGCACCTCTTGGGCCATCGACGGATTGTTCGATGCGCTGAACAGGTCTTTGAGCCTCTGGAACACTTTTGGCCTTCTATTTTTGTTGTCAAGTCTCATTTCGGTGCGCCAAACTGGCTTTGGCGGGCCGAAGAGGTCACCGAGAATCGAGTCCCTGAAATTGTCGTCGAGTCTCAGTCTGGTGTGCCGAGATGGTCACCGAGGCAGGTTTCGGTGCGCTGAGATGGTCGCCGAGGATCTAACCTAACCTAAATATTTAGTTTCCAAAAACTGATACCTTATATTGATGCACAATCACATTTTTTACAACTGATGATATATGTTCTCACACTTAGTTGATTTGCATTTCTTCCCCTTATGACTTAGTTCTATGTAATGTTGAATCTCAATATGTGAAGATGTGTGGAATAAAATCTTTAGTTAGGTATATTGCACCCTGTACACTATGAACTGAATGCTTAGCTAGCGTACACCTTTACACTTGCACTGCATTGACTCGAGAACATAGTTTGGTCAAAGAGAAATACCCTGTCCTCCGAGACCACACGGTTGAGTCTCATGAGTTGAATAAGAGTGATGTGATGTGAATTCCACAACTAGTGATAAGGCTGGCAAAGACGAGTTGAGGGATTAGCTGCCCCAAAAAACTCACTCAATGCCCAAGGGCACTTTATCCAAGGATACTCACGTTGTTGAAAACTTAGAAGTATATTCAAAGAGAGAAACCTTTGTAATATGTTGATTGTCATGATTTCCTGAGGGCGTACTCACATTGGTGAAAACGTCGGATGTTTATTCAAAGAGAGAGGCCTCTGTAGTATGTTGATTTTCATGATTTCTTAAGGGCGTACTCATGTTGATGAAAACCTCGAACTTAACTTTGATAAAAAATAAGTGGGGGGATTGTGTCTCCTTGGTTGAAAACCCATAGAACTATGTTGTACACATAGAATAATCCTATCCCTTAGCCATAAATATGGGGATGAAGTCACATTGATGGGACATCCTGGATAGTAGATTGGATCAAGAGGAAACATGCCATATTTACATATCTGACAAACTGCCTTTCATACTTGTTTGTTTGATTAGATAACCTTGGTGATTAATGTGAAATAGATGCACAACATGCATAATAAAGACTCGACCTCATGCATTTCATTTCATTATTGTGCAGACTGGATATAATGAGTAATGGCTTGACTCTAAGTTAATCATGATCAATTATGAAGTTATTTACTTACTGGTCGTTATAGCTCACGCTTTTTAGCAACAACTTTCAGGATCTTTAGTCGAGTAAGCAGCTGAAGGGAGTGAAGTCAGGGAGGAAATTTCAAGTTGAGGAGCTTAGTCACGAAGAGAGAGGCTGGTTTGGGTACCGCACTCTGGTAGAACTTTAGTGTTGGTCTAGAATTAGTCTTTTCCTCTTTTAGAACTTATTCAGTTTAGATATTGTATTAGTTACTTATATCTTATTACAGCTGTAATAGACTTCAGCTTATATTTTGACCATTGTTATCCACTCCAAAGATATATGGGGTCAGCGTTATGAATTAAACTTGGAATCTTAAAATTGGGATTTTATGGTTTGGTTCGTGACAAAAATGATATCAGAGCCTAAGTTCTTCTAAGAGTTAAGTAATTGTGTTAGGATTTTCATAGGACTTCAGGTTAGGATTTCGTAGGTGGTCACCCTAAGTCTAGGACTTGTAGGGGTTAAGTGAATTAAATATCTATAGGATGTGAGATTGTAAGGAAAGATGCTTGTTGTTTGTGCGTCCTAACTAATGACTCCGGATGAATGATTGGGAATAGGAAGTACTACTGTTTCTGAGAATTCTATGGTAGAAGCTACTAGGATGAAGTCTCTGTTAAGTATATTGGATTGTCATATTATTAAAGGATGTGATAATCTATTAGAACTCTAATACTACCTGATTTTCAAATTTTAAGGTCAATGTAGTTGCAAATGCATTGGACTAAGAATTTTGAGAATTTGGTAGGAATTAGATTTATATTTAAATAAAGAGAATAATAATATGCTATTATTTAATCATCGTCATTATTATTATGTATATAACATTTTATATAATCACACCAAGTTGCTAATTGGATCTAAGTTTGGAGAAGTCATTACTCATGCCAGATCCGGACCGAGACCCATGTTCTGATGAATCTAAGTGTTCATCTAATCACTTTTTAAGTCTTTGTTTTGGATGGTTTGATGTGATAACTTGACTTCTTATATTTTGATAAACATTGTAATTTTAAAATTTTATTTTGCTCTTATTGGCAACCTCCTCCCGAGGACACCCTCTAATTATTTTATTTTCTTTCAGATATGGTGTTTTTCTTTCGGCACCATTTACTTTTCCTACTTTATGTGTAGTGTGTATCTTGGGCGTATGTATCAGTCCTTCTTTTTGTTATGTAATGATTGAACGCTTTTCCCTCTTATGATGACTGTTTAATGTTAGTAAAACTTGCATTGTTTTATTTTTATGACCTTGGGTTTAAACTCATGCATTTTAGTTTCTTTCCCGCCTTTAGCACTCTTTAGATCATTTTTTTTTTTATTTTCAGGTGGTGTTTTCTTTCCAGCATTCTTTTGGTCTTCTTCTCACATTGTATATTAGATTTTAGTTTCTTGTTTAAACGTATGAATGTATTATTGGGTAGCTTGTAATAGCCCCTCCCTTTCTATTGTAATAATGCAATATGTTTCTTCTATGTAATGTTTGTTTGATGTTAATAAATCTTGTGTTGTTTTACTTTTGTATACTTAGAATTGAGCATGTGCATTTAGTCCCACTCTTTTCCCGCCATTAGAACTCCATAGATTGTTCTTATTTATTTTGATTTCATTTGTATTTTCACAATTACTATTACTATTTCACTTGGCATTTTTGTATTTACATTCATTCTCCAACCTTTCATTTATTTTGTTGATTTCTACACATCTTCTCAACAACATTGGTAACTATACACTATGTATTTTTATATATATTTATGCGATTATATATGTTTCCTTGTTTCACTACTACAGATCATCAATATCTACACATATATGCAATCAACCTCTTACTGCACTCTTTTTCTCAATGAATATGAGTTTTTCATACTAATATTTTACTACATCTCTTTCCCAAATTGCATCTTCCTGCTTTACGTGTTGCTTATGTCATCATTTATTTTATTTACGTAGCTACTAGTCATTTTCTTTTCAGTGTAACTGTTGTTATTTTCTGCTTTGCAATTGGTGTTTATTTTGGATGTATGCTTCAGCCTTTCTTTCCAGCGTATGTCGGTCGAATGTTTTTCCTCTTTGTAATGCTTGTTGATGTTAATGAATTTCATCTTGCTTCATTAGGATATTACTAGAATTTTGAAACACATGATTTTGATTTCAAACCTTTTGGTTTTTCTAGAACCTTTTCAGTTGTGGCAAGGAAAGCGATGTCATTCCACCCTTAGCCATCATGCCTCCACCACCTTCTCCTTCTGAGGATTATCCTTAGATGATCTTGATGAATTTTATTTAGATACCCTTAGATGTTTCCTTTAGATGTGTTGTTTTTGAATGTTTTCCTTTTGAAATCCAAATGTTTTTACTTTAGGGGATTTAATTTTTCAGAAATAATGGTTGTAGTATGTTTTGGTTTCCGTTTTGCAGTATAATAGATGAGTTGTGTCCCAGTGTTTTACTTTAATGCTTGCTTGTGTTATTAATGAAAATCTTGATTAGTTTATTTTCAAAAAAAAAGGGGCACTTGAGCAATTAGATTAGAAACCGAACTTAATAGATAACTTAGATTAATTTCGAGGATGAAATTCTTTGAGGGTAGGATGTAAGAACTTGAATAATCCCTAAAAATCTTAACTTTAGATCTTAGGGTAAAATGGTAATTTGATGAGTTGGTAATTTAATTTCATTTATTAATTAGGATTAGAACTCTTAAAATTCTTAATCCTATAAGATGCACTAGAAATTCCTTAAGTCACTAAAACTGATCAGGTCAACCAAATAGAATTTAGGAGGCAGTGTTGGTCAGATAACTTACCTTCGCCGTTAAATAGGAAATAAAACGATGTAACAGCCTAAACCTTTATGATTTATGCATATTTATATTTTAGACCATGTATTGATTGTTTTCCTTTGGTTGGATTGCCGATCGGGTTAATCCGACCATGCGATCGGGTGTGTTGTGCCTAGCAGGCCTTGATGCTACACACCATAGCACGACCCATTTTAGTTTTTGGATGTGTGGTATGGATCCTCTAGATCAAATCTTGTGATGTGTGGACAGGATTTAATCTATCATTTGTGTTTGTTTGTATGGCTAGGATTGAGAGAGACAAGGGAGTTGGTGGTGGGGAATACCAGCTCCCACTAACTCTTTATTCCAAGGGATTAGATGAGAGTGGATTGAAATGGAGGGTTGAGATTAGTTTGAGTAGAGACTAGAGACATGGGTCTCCATGCTTGTCTCAAAACTTGATAAAACCTCATGTTTTTCTCTCTTGGAGGTTTTGTTGGTTGCATGGAAGCTTGAACAAGAAGTCTAGCATACTTGGGATTCATCTTGTTTTCTTGAATTTGGCTAAGGTAAGTAGACAATTTCATGTTTGTTCCTTGATTGAAGTAGAATCATAATTGATTCCTTTATTTTCAAGTTCATGTAATTCTTAAATTCTAAGAAAATGGATTGTGGAAGTATTGAGGATGAAGCCATGTTTTTAGGTTGGAAATGTGTTAACTTTGTAAGTGTAATGCATGTGAATGTATCCCTTTTAGTTATGCCTTCATCTTGTTGAGAAATAACCCCTTATTTGGCTGGTTGTGATGTTCGGCGACCTCCTCGATGCGCCGAGCCTCTAGAACACTTCTAGACTTCTATTTTTGTCGCCGAGTCTCAGTTCGGTGCGCCAAGCTGGCTTCAGTGCGCCGAAGAGGTCACCGAGAATGGAGTCCCTAGAATTGTCGCCGAGTCTCAGTCCGGTGCGCCAAGATGGTCGCCGAGGAAAGTTTCGATGCGCCGAGGATCTAACTGAACCTAAATGTTTAGTTTCCAAAAACTGATATCTTATATTGATGCACAATGACATTGTTTAAAATTCAAACTGATGATATATGTTCTCACACTTAGTTTATTTGCATTTCTTCCCTTCTGCCTTAGTTCTATGTAATGTTGAATCTCAATATATGAAGATGTGTGGAATAAACTCTTTAGTTAGTAATATTGCACCCTATACACTGTGAACTGAATGCTTAGCTAGCGTGCACCTCTACACTTGCCCTGCATTGACTCGAGACCATAGCTTGGTCAAAAAGAAATACCCTGTCCTCTGAGACCACACAGTTGAGTCTCATGAGTTAAATAAGGGTGATGTGATGTGAATTCCACATCTAGTGATGAGGCTGGCAAGGACAAGTTGAGGGATTAGCTACCCCAACAAACTAACTCATTGCCCAAGGGCACTTTATCCAAGGATACTCACGCTGGTGAAAACTTGGAAGTTTATTCAAAGGGAGAGATCTCTGTAATATGTTGATTGTCATGATTTCCTGAGGGCGTACTCACATTGGTGAAAACCTCGGACGTTTATTCAAAGAGAGAGACCTTTGTAGTATGTTGATTGTCATGATTTCCTGAGAGTGTACTCACATTGGTGAAAACCTCGGAACTTACCCTTGATCAAAAATAAGTTGGGGGATTGTGCCTCCTTGGTTGCAAACCCATAGAACTATGTTGTACACATAGAGTAATCCTATCCCTTAGCCATGAATACGGGGATTAAGTCACATTGGTGGGACATCCTGGATAGTAGATTGGATCAAAAGGAAACATGTCATATTTACATATCTAACCAATTGCATTGCATACTAGTTTATTTGATTAGATCACCTTGTTGATTAATGTGAAGTAGGTGCGTAACATGCATAATATAGACTCGACCTCATGCATGTCACTTCATTAAATTTCATTATTGCGCAGACTGGATATAATGAGTAATGGCTTGATTCTAAGTTAATCATGATCAATTATGAAGTTATTTACTTACTAGTTGTTATAGCTCAAGCTTTTGGGCAACAACTTTCAGGATAATTAGTCGAGTAGGTAGCTGAAGGGAGTGTAGTCAAGGAGGATCTTTCAGGTTGAGGAGCTTAGTCACAAAGAGAGAGCCTGGTTTGGGTACCGCATTCTGGTAGAACTTTATTGTTGGTCTAGTATTAGACTATTCCTCTTTTAGAACTTATCAAGTTTATATCTTATATTAGTTACTTATATCTTACTAGAACTGTAATTTACTTTCGCTTATGTTTTGACCATTGTTATCCACTACCATAGAAATATGGGGTGAGAGTTACGAATTAAACTTTGAATCTCAGAATTGTGATTTTCTGGTTTGATTCGTTCATCTGGTTATTTTGTAGGAAGTTGTTAGGCACATAGAAGCACCTTATTGAATTGTTAGATGAATTTTTGTGATTCAAACTATTGGATATCGTGTGTGGCCAATTTGAATTTGGGCCAATTCGGTTAGGTGCATCCATATTAGACAAGCAATCTGGGATAGTCATTTATGGGACCACCCTCATTATCCTTAGTGGATAAGGAGTTAGAGCATTTCTAGGAGTTGAGTAGAGTTTTCTATATATATAAAACTCCTCCTCGCAAAACTCTCATCGAGATTCACAATTCCCAACTTGAGGAATTTTTTATCTTGCCTCTCTCTCTCTCTCTCTCTCTCTCTCTCTCTCTCAGACACACACACACATCTCAACATCCCTAAGAGATCAGGTTAATTCTAGGGTTTTCATACTTCATTCCTTAGTTTCTTGAGTGTGGACATAATTGTGTGTGGTTGTAGTAATCACACATAATATCGACGTGAAGTGATTTTGGTTTGTGATCAAGATCTTCCATTGCAGATCTAGGTTCGTATAGAGAGCACATGATTCTGTTCATTTTATCCTTCATTGGTATCAGAGACATCACTACTTTGTCTTCGTTAGACAACAGGTATGTCAAGAAACCTAAGAATCAACCTAATTGTTGTTTCCAAGAAAAACCTGCATACAATGCATAGTTGCAATAGTGTGTGCATAACTGTGTGGTTCTAGTAATCACATAATATCGATGTGAAGTAAATTTGGTTCGTGATCGAGATCTTCCACTATAGATCTAGGTTTGTATAGATAGGCATGTGATTCGGTTCATTTTATCCTTCATTGTTATCAAATTCATCATTGATTCATCTTCATTGGACAATAGGCATGCCGATAAATCTCTTTAAGAATCAACCTACTTGTTGTTTTCCATAAAAAACTGCATATAATGCATGGGTGCAATAACGATTGCTTGAGGACCATTTTGTAGAATCATACATTGTGATCATCATTTTTTAGAATGTTTATTATTATTTTACAACACCAAAACAATGATGGATCCATAAGAGAAAATATTGAGAAAATCGGATTAAATTTTACGAGTTGAGAAAACCCAGATTCGAGGCTTCGGTTACCTGAACAAGGCTACTTGATTAATTGAATCATCCCGTCCGCTGACCGAAGCACGAACTATTGGATATTTGAGTTGGGTCGGCTGGTTGGCTCACTAGGATAGGCAAACCCGGGTCCCCACTTGTGAGACGCCCATACTAGGCAAGATGCCTAGTGTTTTTTATTCTCTCCTATTGTTTAGGAGATAGAGTCTGAGTTTGAGTTGACTTGAGTCTTCTATAGATAGAAGAACCTCCATTTCCCAACAAGGTTCATATGTTGGATTCTAGAAACCATAGAGAGTATCTCTCTCTCTCTCTCTCTCTCTCTCTCTCTCTCTCTCCATTAGAGATCTGGTTTGCTACAGATTTCCATACTTGAGATCTAGTCGTTTGTGTGTGGATACTAATTTGTGGTTCTAATAATCAAACATATTGACGTAGGATGACATCCAATTGGATAGAGATCTTCGGCTGTAGATTTGGATTTGTGTGCATCGAGGTACATGAATCAACTTGTTTAAAACCTTCATTGATATCAGATCCATCTTGATTCTTCTTCGTTGGACCGAGGTATGTCGAGAAATCTCATCTAAGAAGCAACCTAGCTTTTGTTTTACAGAAAACAACACATACAATGCATAGTTGCATTGATAATCATAAAAAGATTGTTTGTGCAATCATACATTGTGATCATCATTATTTTTTTGGGGTGTTATTATTTCGTTTTGGAACCTAATCACTGATGGATAGAAGAGAATAAGAGTAGAGTTAAATCGAATTAAAAATTGGACTTCAAAAAACCCAGATTCGTAGCTTTCGGATAGCCGAACTAGGTTGCTTAGTTAACCGAAGTAGTCCTTTAGTGGACCGAAGGTCAACCAAAGACTAGCCGAGCTAGCCTTGAATCAGTCGAAGGGGATTCTTGATCAATCAAAGGGGTATTGGTTAACTAAAGAGGTTGTTTAGTTAAGGCACCCCAATAGGGGAAAATAGCAGAGAAAGTGCCTAAGGCAAGCACAGGTGCCAAGCACCCTAGAGGGAAGTGTGAAGGAAAGAGAGACATGTCCAAAGTCATCCACCATAGTAGTGACAAGTTCAAACACTTCGCTTGTTATTGCAATGAGTAGAAGCAGGTACGAACTAACCCAACCTCTAACTGTGTTGCATGGTTTGCACTAATATCTAGTTTACTTATTCTAGTCTTGATTGGATTGTAGATTCCATAGCAAGAAGAGACATAGCCAGAGACAGATTGGTTTATAGATATAAATAGGGACAATACCAATGTGGATTTGTTAAGAGTTGGCACGTACCTGTTGAAGACGTGAGTGACCTGGACACTGATGCTTCATCACATACACTATGTACCCGCCATTCGTCGTAGTTCCATATCTGTAGTAGAGTTATTTAGACTAGGCTTTTCTGTAATTTCAGTAGAGATCGTGTTTCTATTTCTTTAGAGTCAGTTTTACATGGTAAAGGATTTATTTCTTATGGATTTTGCAAATTGGATATTGATTATTCTAGTAATACAAATTTTGTTTGTTATTTAACTTCGAATAATGATGATGTTATTATTTCTAATTCATTGAGATGGCATGTTAGACTAGACAACATAGAGCAAAAGATGATGAACTGATTGGCTCAACTAGATCTACTGGGATCGCTTGTCAAGTTTTAGTTACCCATTTGTGAGCATTGTTTGGCCGTAAGTCATATAGGAAAACATTCAGTAAGGCAGTGAGGGCTTTCGTACCTTTAGAGTTAGTCCATTCTAACATATGTGGACCAATCAATCTTAGGACCCTCCACGAAGAGTCCTATTTTATCACATTTATAGACAATTACACGTGATACAGTTATGTCTACTTGATTTCACAATTTAGAAACATTATATTGCTTTAGATGCTTTGTAGCTGATGTAGGGAACAAGTGGGATCGACACATGAAGTGTCTCTATACTGATAGAGGATGTGAGTATTTATCTTATTTATTCCAAGAGTTACGTGTAGTAAAAGGTATCCGTAGGCAATTAAAGATCCCTGGAACACCTTAGCAGAATGATGTTGCAGAGAGAAGTAACCGTACTTTGTTAGATATGGTGAGGTCCATGATGACACATGCGTCGATACCTATTAGCTTTTGGGGAGACACAATGACGACCCCAACCTACATTTTGAATCGTTTCCTTACGAAGTCAGTTCCTAGAACGCCATACCAATTATGGACAGGTAGAGCGCCTGACCTAACTCACATGAGACCATGGGGATCGACAAGTCATGTTCATGTGCCTTCCCATTAGAGGAGAAAGCTATAAAAAAGATCTGTTAAGTACATCTTTGTTAGATGCTTAAAGCATTCTAAGGGATACATGTTTGTCGTGAATAGATCGATAGAGGTCTAACACAAATTGAGTCACGTGATGTGGATTTCATCAAGGATGGTTTCCCAAGCAGAAAGAGATTAACGATGAATCTAGAGCTCTTCGAGATGAATGAGCCAGAGTTGGGATCATCGAAGATCATCCCATATCCGAAAAACATTGAGAATGTCAATTCTCAACAGGATCCTACAGATTCTACGGATGTTGTAGACAGTGGGAGTGGATTACCGCCCAGTGGGAGTGTCCAAGAGGACAAAGATTCAAATAATCCCATGCGTAGGAGTAGTTGTGGAAAAATTCCTCCTCTTCGTTTTAAGATTATCATGACTGCCACGCTCGATAATGATGTGCCTGGTGTAGTGACCCTAACCCAAAAATTAATATAATAATTAATTTCTAATTAGTTAAATGAATTGAATAAATATGAAATGAAATATGGGTCTTTGCTTGATTGCTTAAACCCATAATTAATATAGAAACTGAGATTTAATGGTTTAAAAAGAATCATAATCATTTAGGACAACTTTATGATATAAATTGTATTGTTTTGAATGGATATATGAACTAATTATAAGGATGTTATGTGTTTTGATAGTTATAGTGCAGAATTGGGTTAAATTGTAATTAAAAAGAAATTTGGGTAACTGTGAGTAATTAAGTGGAAGTATGGGGATGTGATATAATTAAGTAAAGTATAATTGGTTGGGATTAGACTTGGTCGTGTGAGTCATTAATTAGAATTAAGGCTAGTTTGGTAATTCAATATTAGGTTTTAATTAGTTAGATTTGGATTAGAAAAGGTCAGAGAGAGTTTCCAATTAACTAGGAGTTTGATTTTAGAAGGATTCTTAGTATAAGATTCCTACCATATTTGATTAGGAAGGTGCATGGGATTTAATGAGGGATTTAGGAGGGGATTTGGATAGGGAAGGGAAGATAATTATAAAAGGAAATAAGGGGTGCATGAATAGTATTTTGGAAGAAGGGATTAAGGTTGAGTTTTTGTAGAGAAAAAGAGAAAGAGAAGGGAGGGAGGCTATACTGCAAGATCTGGGATTAGGAAGTTCAAAAAAAGTGAGAAGGGAGAGAGTGCTAGAACAAAGGAAAGAGAGTGAGAAAATAGGAAGAGGCTAGAAGAGAAAGAAGAGAGGAAGTTCTGTCTTAATCTGGGTTTTCAACAAGAGGTTGGTCACTTTGGTTGCTCCTCATATTGTTAATAGTAATGTCCATGGGTGTGGGTGAGTGTAAATATGTCTATGCATGTGTGTTTGTGTATATAAGTGCGTGTGTGTGCGCATCTAATCAAGAATCTCAGTATGCTCATGGTATTAAGTACATCTTGGGTTGTAATGTGCATATATCTATATGTATATATATGATTTGTGTGATAATATGATGATCTAATATGTTTTTAATGCTTATGGGTGCATTGGATGTTTAGAATATTGAGTAGATTTTGTTGTTATAAAATATGTGATTTCCGGAGTTTAAACTGCATTTTTGTGATACAATATGAAAGGCACGAATTCCTAGAATTTTAAGGAATTCTTTTGGATTGGTCCAACCAAAATCATCGACTAAAATCACCAAAAATTAGTCCAAATTCTCTGGACTAGCGCCTGAACATGACGATGAACCAAGATCACCAACCGAGACCTTCGGCTTGACCTTCGATCGACTGAAAGTTGCGACTGAAGCCCAATAACCTCAATCCTCTATGGGTAGTTAGGTTATAGCCCTGATAGGTTGAGTATGATGTTAGTTTTTCTTAGAAATGTGTGTAGGAATGTCTGTGCACTAAAGTAGTGTGAAGTACCATAAAGTATTATTTTCTATGAATGAGGTGGAGTACTATGATTTCTAGGAGAAAATATATTATTATGTTGGCATGTTTAATGTTACGATTGAGTGTGTGTTGCATGCAATGTGCATGAAATGTGTTGAATGGTCCATGGGACCCATCCATGCATTAGATAAGTATGAAGTTAGGAATGGGTCGGGGTGAATGTCCTTGAGAGACCCATCCATGCATTCGATATACATGAGAAACTAACATGACAAATAGTAGGGGGAATTGAGCCTTGTGGGTTGACAATCCCACAAAACCATGATGTACACATGGGAGGTGAGAAAGCAGTGTCCTGTTGTATTAAAATGGATGCCCATTAATTATTATTACTTGATAAGAGAGCTTCGCCCAGCTATAGTAAATTGGATGCAAAGGTAACTTGGAACCGACTGATCATCGAAAACTTCATTAATTAACATTCATAAATTATGTGATGCATTATTTATATTTATTCATCATATTTTCATAGCATTCATTTGTTTTATCATGCATTATGTTTTCTGCATTTTAATGATATTGTCGTTTCTCCTATTTTTTTGTTTTTGATATTCATATAGTGATGTGATTGTATTACCAATGCATGTGTTCAGATTGAATGATTTTAATAGTTAACTGTGAATGGACATTATTACGTTAATAATGTACAGCATGAGATTGATATTCATACAATGATGTGATTATGTTACTAAGGCATGTGGTTGGTCAAAAGATTATGGTAGTTTATCATGAATGAGAAGTTATCTATTAATATTTAACATAATGTATGTATATGTGGTTGGAATTATTGTTGAAAATGTGAGACATAGGACCTATGGTTCCTACTGAACCTCAAAACGCTCACACCCATTATGTGCTTTTCGTCCAACAGGTTAAGGAGATGAGTTGGAGCATACGATTCAAGGGGGGATAGGATGCTTTAGTTGTTGTTTATTTTCTATTTTCAGTTGGCTTTGAGAAGGTAATAGATTAGGAGAAGTTTGATTTTCATTAGTTTCCGTTTTGGATTAAGACCATGATGTAATAGACTCGGAATATTTTATGGATGGTTTGGTTTGACTAGCTTTCGCATGTTATTTATGATGATGTTTTGAGGTTGGTTTCCACATCCAAAGGGTTTGGATACGAAGGTTGCACCATGGAGTCCTAGAGATCCTATATCTCGGATCTCGAGCATGACACCTGGTTCATATTCGGAGGTCATCTCCTACTTCACAGAAGTCGATGACTGCTATGCAAGATGAAATGACTTCCATGGAGAAGATCCAAGTCTAGGAACTTGTTGATCTTCCCCATTAGATGCAATACAATTCCAAACAAGTGGATTATAAAGGTCAAGTGCAAAGCCGATGGAAGCGTAGAGAGATACAAGGTCCGTCTCATGGGGAAAGGTTACACCTAGAAAGAAGGTGTTGATTACAAAGAGACATTCCCACCAGTAGATGATGATCTAAGAAAACCACTCTGTGTATGTTAAACACAATGGAAGAAGATTTATTATCTTGTCATTGTGTGTTGATGACATATTAATAGTAGGGAACAAAAAGGAAATGATTGTCGCAACTGAATAGTGGCTTTCCTTCTGTTTGAAGATGAAGGATATAGGTGAGGAAAATTACGTTCTTGGTGTTAAGATTCATAGGAATCGCGCTAAGATGCTTCTTTCTTTATCTTAGATGACTTACATAAGTAAGGTACTTAAGTGTTTCAAGAACAGATGGCTTGTGTTCCCTATGCTAGTGCTATAGGTAGTATGATATATGCTATGATGTGTACACGACCTAATATTAGTTTCATGGTTGGCTTAGTTAGTTGTTACCAGAGTAACCTAGGGCATAAATATTGGAAGTCATTGAAACATATTCTTCGATACCTACGTGGGACAGCAGATTACATGCTTTACTTTTAGAGAGCATATTTTCAGCTACGAGACTAGTGCGATGCGGATTGGGTAGGTGATTTAGACGATCGTGAGTCGACGTCATGATACACATTCTTATTAGGTAGTGGGGCCATCTCTTGGATTAAAAGAAGCAAGTATGAGTCGTGTTGTCCACCATGGGCTCAGAGTACATATCTTGTTATGCAGCTGTCTAGGAGGCCATATGGTTGAAGTAATTCTTACAAGATGTTGGAGTCTTCAGAGTTGGTATAGGGCTGATCACCATCTATTGATCACCATCTATAGTGATATCATGGCAGCGTTGGCCTACGCTAAGGAACCCATATACCATGGCAGGACAAAGCACATCAACATTCGCTATCATTTCATCATAGCCTGATTTTTACTTGGGGACGTGTCCCTTACACATATCCCTACTCAGCAGAAGACAGTTGATCCCATGACTAAACCTATAGCTAGAAATTGTTTTAAGGTTCATGTCAAAGGGATGGGACTGCGTAGATTGTGATTTGTGTTAGGTGATATATTTTTTATTTAAATTTTATATTTAAGTATCTCGTATTACATTATATTTCATGCATGAGAGTGCAATAAATTTTATCTTATTATGGGACATGAGATGGTGCATTACATGCACACACACATTATCTCCATATTATGAGGATATGGATATGATGTCACCTAGTTAGTGTCCGGCTTCTCATACAGGGACTAGCCTTAGCGCATGCATTACAAATAGGATGAGACATTAAGAGGACTTGTGACATCGGGGACATTAAGGAGCTTAGGTAAAGAGCATGGACTGTGAATAGACTAAGATCTATACGGTGTTGGAGTTTGACATACTATTGACCGAGGCCTAGAGCTCTAATGTAGCATATGTTGCATACCACATGTGCTATTAGCGAACTTACCTTTAAGGGCAAGTGAATGGATCCCTATTTTCTTGTTGTGTGATATCAGGATGATCCTTGCGAGGATCAACTTATATCCATATTTACCTTTTATCATGTCATGAAGTTATCTGGTGATCGCTACTCTAGCATACTTTCCTACGACCATGCATCATACGGTCTAAAGGGGGTTTGACTAGGAAAGCAGTTAGGTTAAAGCTAAATGGCCTGAGGCTTAGGAAAGACTATTTGAGATCACAATCAGAGAGATACAATTCACAGAGAAATGTGCTTATGGTTTAAAATTGTCAATTTGATGTTATACATTTTTTATGTATATGTATTTTATACATATGTAGACTATATGAATTATTTTTAATGAGAACATTATTATGGATCTAGTGGTTGAGTATAAAGATCTGAACTTGAACTCATGAGGGGTTAGAAATACTCAATCTCATGTGGCCAAATAGGTCTGAGGCATAGGCAAAACTTTTGAGAGTGTATCTCTGTGTCAGTTTTATGAAACTTGATAGGAGTCGCTCTCCCATTACTTTGTGCTCGTCAGTCCATGCTCAATGACCTGTATGATTAACATACAGGATAGATCTAATGTATCTAAGAGAGATGCACACTAGTAGTGCCCACTATGGATGAGTGGGAGATGTCGAATATTTGAGTTAGGTCGACCCGGTTGTATCACTAGGATGGGCTAATACGGGTCCCCACTTGATGGGATGTCCATACTAGGCTAGATGCATAGTGTGTTTGACTCTTTACTATTATTTAAGAGATAAATTCTGAGTGAGAGTTGAGTTGAGTCTTCTACAGATAGAAGACTCCTCCTCCCTTTCCCAACAAGCTTCATACGTTGGATTCTAGAAACACTAGAAAATATCTCTCTCCCTTCATATTTTCTTCCTTTATTAGGGATCCGGTTTTCTACTTCCAATACTTGCCATCTAGTCATTTGAGTGTCGATACTACTTTGTGTGGTTCCAGAAATCACACATATCGATGTGGGATGACATCCAGTTCGAGATTCTGCTGCAGATCCAAGTTTATGTGCATTGAGGTTTGTGATCCGGTTCATTTACAACCTTCATTGGTATCAGATCCATCTTGATTGGTCTTGATTCATATTCGTTGGATTGAGATATGTCGAGAAATTTCATCTAAGAAGCAACCTAGTTGTTAATTTATAGAAAACAACACATACAATGCATATTTGCGACAATGATCATGAGAGGATCGTTTGTGCAGCCATAGTTTGTGATATTCAATCTCTTGGGGTGTTAATTATTTCCATTTAACACCTAAAAAAGATGTATCGAAGAGAATAAGAGAAGGTTCAAATCAGATTAAAAATCGGATTTTGAAAAACCCAAATTCATAGCATTTGGTTGGTCAAACTTGGCAGGTCCATTAATTGAAGTAGTCATTCGGTGGACCAAAGGAGAACTGAAGACTAGTTGAGCTAGGCATCGATCGGTCGAATGGGATTCTTAATCGACTGAAGGGGTATCAGTTAACCAAATAGGCTATTCTGTTAACCGAACACCCTAGAATAGAGATATAGATTAGGTTATTGTAATTGTAATCGAAGAGGCTTTGGTCGGTCAAAGGACGAGATGAAGCTCTCCTCGGTTAATGGAAGGAGCCCCTCGGTTAACCAAGGAACCTGAAAAAGCACAAACATGTTTGTTTTAATTCAAATTGAAGATGCTTCAGTCTATCAAAGGACCAACCGAAGCCCCTTCGATTTACCTAAGAGGACCATTCAGTAAATAGAAAGACCCAGAAAATCTAAAATAATTTATTTTAATATTGACTAAATTTATGCCCTTGTATATGATTGATTAGAGTATTTTGGTATGATTTAATTAATTATTTGCATGCTTATAGGAGATTAACATGTGAATAAAATCATTAGCGATTACAGGTAGTATTAAATTTTTATTGTATTGGTGATGATTATGCATTATGACCTATGGTTTAGTTTGTTTTGGGTCTGATAAATAAAAGATTAATATTATTGCTTAGTCCTAGATAATGGCGCAAAGTCAACTATGTGTGTGCATATCAATGTTAATTAAATGTGCAATTTAATTGTAGTGATATGGATGCTAAGAGTATAGTAGCTGACCTGAACAATGAGGGAAATTGAATGGTAAATACTATGACATCTGGCATAAGAAGATCCAATATCTCCTTGATGAGTCTGAGGCCATAGATACTTTATCACATAGCCTAGCCTAGCATGAGAAGGTAACCATTGCCTAATACCGTAGAGACATGGAGACCTATCAAGCTTAGGCCAAGAAAGATCGGCGTGCACGCTTTATTATGCTGAGTAGAACACACAATGATCTTATTGGAAAATTTGAGGCCTACAAGACTACACAAGAGATATTAAATGAACTAAAACTCATGTTCCCTGGTACCTCAGCTACTAGATTACATGCAGTAACTATGAAGTTTGAGGCCTATAAGATGTGTTCCTACGTTAGTTTGGGTAAGCATCTTAGGAAGATGTCATCTGTGATATGTGATCTGAAAGCGATTGGGAACAGCATAACTGATGAGCAGAAGGTTACCATGATGCACAATGAGAACATTAAAACGTTCACTTATTTAGCGTGTCATCTTAAGCTCGAGGCATAGTGTCAGATCGCAAGGTCTAACAAGACTGCTCTCTTAGCTGAACTAGTTAAGTGTAAGACAATAAATTATAGGCACAAGTGCAAGGTTAAGGCACCTCAACAGGGAGAAATAGATGAGAAAGCGCCTAAGGCAAGCACAGGTACCAAGTGCCCTAGACGAAAGCGTTAAGGAAAAAGACACATGTCCAAAGTGATTTGTTACAACTGTGAAAAGTTTGGAAACTTCGCTTATGATTGAACTAAGTAGAAGTTGGTACGAACTAATCCAATCTCTAGGTTGTGTTGCATGGTTTGTACTGATGTCTTGTTTTCTCATTCTAGTACTGATTGGATTGTAGATTCTTGTGAGAACCAGAAAATCCCTAAAATAATTAACTTAAAACCAAAGGGTAAAATAGTAAATTGTAAATATCCTAAGTAATAAAACAGGAAATTTTAATAATAATAACATTATAATTTGAAATTAACTTAAAACTCATCAAAAGTAGTTAATCCGAAATTCCCTAAACTCAAACAACCCAAACATAGCTTATAAGTCAACAGTTTGACTTGGTCAGCAATTTAACTTACTAACTAGGCCTAAAACAGAAAATAAAGATTAAGATAATTAATACTAAAAATAATAATAATATATAAACCTAAGTCTAGTATAAATCAAATAGGAATACTAAAGTCCTCTAGAAACTTTATCATTAAAGAAACAACTTTAGAATTAGAATCCTAGAAGTACTAGAAACCCAGATTTCCTAAAGTACAACTCCTCCTAAAGATAACCCATTACCTTTAGATCCTCATATATAAGAAGTTACTTAGAGATCCAAACCATCCTAAAGATAATCAATTTCGTGGAGAAGCTCTAGAATGAGAAGAAAAACCCAGAAAATACAAGAAGAAGAAGAAGAAGAAACCTTAGGAGAATTCTACAGCAAATCTATGTAAGTTTCCTTTCAATGTCCAGTGTATTTGCTTCTATTCTAATGCTATGACCATGGGAAATTTATGTTTGATTGTGTTGAACACTCTACGTGCTCAAAATCCCTATATTAATGCAACACATCAGATAATTCATAGGCATATATTCAGTCATTCAAACACGTGGGCTCAGTCCCACACTCTAC
>JAUPMG010040775.1:0-14264 GCA_031762675.1 Pachysandra terminalis | reverse complement strand
GATGTAATCATAGACTCATAGATAGATTGTGATCTGATATTTAGGATTGCTAGGATCTATATATGTATTCATAGTTAAGTTTTGTGCTGTTATCTAATCTTTGATGGACCGTATCGGGTCTATCGGATTCGGGACGTTACAATAAGTATATATACTTATACATAAAATAAATTGAAGTTAAGATAAATATTTAAAAAAAAATCACATTTGACCCATTTTGGGCCTAACAACACATTCGTACTGTTCTGCACAGCACGAATGTGATGGTCGTTCTGGGCTTGGCATGGCACAGCCCATATGGTCGGGCAAGGCATGGCCCATATGGTGGAGCACGGCACGGTCCGGCACATAAGGCCCGCGTGCCCATGTCGTGCTACTCCTGGGTCCCAAACCCTGGGCATGGCACGGCACAGCATGGCCCGAATATTTATCGGGCCGTGCTGTGCCGTGCCAGGCCCAAAGCACACGCGGCACGTGCATTTTCGTGCTAGGCCGGCCCGCACGGCCTGTTTGTACATCCCTAGTCTATTATATAAAGAATCATTTATAGTACTATTCTTTTATAGTCTCTAGATCACAACTTGTGCAACTAATTCAAGAAATGTCTTTATAAATGAAAGGTATGCTAATAATCCATACCTAAATTTGATTCTGATTGCTTTCTATACCATTTTACAATGTATAAGATTTCTTTGTTCCTCTCATTTGATCTATACAAGATTTTGTTATAGACAAAAGAGTATTTTTATTGAGCTACCTTTTCTATTTTTTTTATTATTAAAATATGATTTAATTAAGCATTCCCGCACCCATCTGGGCGTGCTTGCTCCCATCTAAGCATGACGGCACCAATCTGAGCTTCGGTGACGGCCCGCCGACGGTGCTCTCTTATCTCCATCTTCCTTTGTCTCGGGTGTTTTTGGTGCTCTTGTTTCGTGGGTAGTAGCTTGCACTGCTCTCTCTAGTTTGTTTCTTCTCCTTTTTTCTCCGCCGACGGTGCTCTCTTATCTCCATCTTCCTTTGTTCCTTTGTGTTGCTCCATCTCGTTTGTTGGTTCGTTGTTTCCTTTCTTTATTTCTTCCTCTATTTGCTTCCCGTCATTTTCTTCTTTGTTTTTCCTGTGTAGTTGTATTTCTTAGCTTGAGGGTTGATCACGATGGGTTATCCTTCCTCTTCTCATCTCACTTTATGCTCTCTTGTTTCTGGCTCAGGGAGCTTCCTTGTCATGCCTTGAAACCCGTCGCACGAATCTCTATTATGTGCTCACACAAATCTCGAGGTATGACATCCTCTATCATGCCCCAAAATCCAAATCAGATTGATATGCATGCAATCACGAATCCCGAATATGTAATCTCAGGCTCCAATCCCTAAGAGGTTGCTAGGTCACTAGTTCCCTCACACAGATGGTGCGATGGAGCTAGGCAACTTAAATAGAATACTATAGCGGAAGACTAACTCTTAAAAACACGAGTTAACAAAAACTTTTCTATCAAATATATAACTAAAAGTGAAAGAATAAATAATTGTTCTGAACAATAAATCAAGCTAACCAAACTATAATGAAAATATAGCTACCAAAGGCTGCTGACATAAATACAAAACTGACATAATCAAACTAAGGTTTACAAACTCAATAAAATAAACCAAAGTCAATACTAGTCTATATGCTCCATTAGACGTATAAACTAAACGCCATGTAGTCAACTGCCATGCCTCATCGCCGAAACACGTGGAGACCTGAAATATAAAATCTCAAAGAAGGGTTAGCTCACAACCAGTAAATGTAAACTAACAACTAGCCCTTCACATTAAAACACACACAAAGCGATTTGCTCTTCACGTTATTACACAATCATGCTCATTCACATAAATACATGCTATTTCATACATAACAATTCATCACATATAATCTATCATGACATCCAAAACAGGTCATATAGTAATTCTATAATGTTATCATATAAATCTCATGATAGTATACATAATAATATATACACATTGGATCGAGTGTTGTACATCACGTACATCATCCAAAAGCATCTCAATATGCGATGGTACACTTGTACCAAATCAACCAATAAATCGGATGATGACCCACACTTCCTCACAAACTATGTCTACATGCAATCAATTTCTAATGATATTCACATATAATAGCATACAGTATAACAAAGCACAACAAGACATCAGCGGTGCTCTTATCAGGTGAGTTGACTCAAATTTATATCATGGACTTACGGATACCCGCCACAACCACAAGACAATCCAACTTTCAAGTTAGGATCAAACACCTTCTGTATCCCATTTTACACTAGCTAGATAATACCATACTAAATCTACATGCGCAACGCAGTTCTAAGGACTTAACTCACAGGTTACAAGCGTCTAACCTATTTTTCTTTTGTGGACTCAAACCCACATATCCCACTTAAGGTAAACCCAATTCAACCACCCTGATAGGCCACATGAAGTTTTCCTAATTCATTTATATTCAATTCATGGTTGATAGACAACCCAAGTACAACTAACCATCCATAACTAGATGGACTCGAAACTATAAGGGTCACCTAAGCTTCAAAAGCTTAGTTATTGAACCACTACACAACATCTAGTCTCTCATGTCTATTAACCTATGATGACCTTATTAGCGTAAGTTAATCCAATTGGCATGACATCTCTAATCCCCTTACCAAGGTTCATTCACCCAAATAAAAACCTAGGGTGAACAGTCCACATCTCAGCATGTTAATATAATTAAATAGTACAATCATGTTCATAAAAAAAACACCATGCATAGCACTTACCTTGTACATGCATTGCGTTCACACACATTCACAAACCACATATGCATAATCATCTCGAATATCCTAACATGCTTTCATGATTATCATAATATATTATCTAACAGAAACCTAACATCGTTATAATCCACACACACTTATCACATCCACACCACATTCACATTTCATGACATCCCTTTCCATATCATAACTCACACATAATACCAGTCATCCATATATCATCTAACTAATCATAAATATTCAATCATTAATTTCCTTATCATACATCATCACGCATTCATAACTCACACATAATACTAATCATCAATACATCATCTAACTAATCATAAACATTGAATCATTATGTAGAACACACTCAAACAGGTCCACAAGTGCACCCCATACATGTGCAAAACCCACACACACATAGCACAATTCAGAACGCTCATGCTTTCATGGTTATCATAATGTTGCAAATATCAAAATATGTATATTAATAACCATTATGTTATAGTAATCTCATATTCATATGTTAGATCATAAGAAAACCATTACAACCATAATTGTTCTAGAGATATAGATTCTCAACCAGACCATGAAATAAACAGTATCTATGCTTATATTATTCATATGAAGTCGATATGCATAGAAGAAATCTATAA
Organism: Pachysandra terminalis; assembly: GCA_031762675.1. NCBI lineage: Eukaryota > Viridiplantae > Streptophyta > Magnoliopsida > Buxales > Buxaceae > Pachysandra > Pachysandra terminalis. The sequence continues at coordinate 10,819 of JAUPMG010040775.1, read as the reverse complement.
CATTACAATACATAACCAATCATTAACCCATGGAATCATAAATTTATATTCCTAAAACACACTAACCGACTAAACAAAAAAATGATAAAAAGTGGTATCTTAAACTTAAAACCATTAATCGATTAAATCAGCACATCAATCGAAGACGGTCAGTGTTTCAGACAGCACATCAATCAGCACATAACTTACCGAAGCTCTAGCCATTCTTGAGCTTCCAATGGTTCTGTAGTGCTCTTGAACACCGCGGGCCCCAATCTCTTGAACCTCTCCAAAAGTTTACTTGCCAAGTTCTCAACTAGTGGAACGACGTTCGGGTACTGGTTTTGTCTCATCATATTAGCCATATCCTCTAAGGCTTGGTATACTCCGGCTAAATGAGGGTCATGTCGATCCGAGCTCTCTGGCGGATCGGCACCCCCCGCTCTTGCTCTCCTTCTCCCCGCCATACTGAAATTACATGGCAAAGGTAAGCAACAACTCAAGGAATACTAATCCACTAGTTATCTTCCACACAATGCGCAAAAAATAATCACATCAAGGTGCACACATCATCAAAAATCTCACAAGCATTTTGGTTTCTATCACTACTCCATGTCTATCAATCTACATCTAAATTCTAACCACCACTATACCACTTTATCACGACCTGAATCCCATGATATGCTTCATGAACATATGGGCATAATCCTTGGATTCTAGGTGTGACTCTCACCCTCGAATCCAAACAAGTAGCTAATGGGGGTGGCAACCACGAAACAGTAATATAATGAATCCAAACCACAACATGGATTTAACAGTGGAAGCTATCGTCTACAAACATAATAAAGAGTACGTGAAGCTCAACACGTAACCTAGGTACATAACATCACACCTAACAAGATAGCGTGGAAACAGTGAACTCCCCAACAAAAATAAAAGGTGCTCAAATGCAACAAAGCTCAACAAAATACACTAGAGTCAAACTCCCACGAAATGCCTCTCATACATGTAGGACAAAAATATATCTACAAAAAGAATCACAATGTCTGCTCATGTCCTCACAAGCCCACCTCAGCACCTCGCATTGTAGTCCTTGTCTCTCCTCTCGTACTCACCTGAAATGTTAGGAGCCAGAAAGGCTTGAGCTACGCGCTCAGTAAATATAATGTTCAAGTGGGGTGTCATACACAGGATAGTCTATGTGTATGCATGGAATGCCATGGTTCAATACAAGGTTAATTCATTTAATGCAATGTCATGAACAGATAATCTACAGACCAATCACGATGGCCATTACAAGCACGTGAATGCATATGCATGCCGTTGATATTGTGTAGTCGAATGTTCAAGATGATCCCGTCTGTGCCATCATGCATCTCTCAAGAATACATGCACCCATTCAGACTAAGGCTACATCGGAATCCGTGTGTACGTCACGGTTTTAAGGACTTACAACCCATGGGAATTCATGCCCACATTAATTTTTATTAGGGATCCCACTTCCTACTCGAGGGCGGAACCAAGGGCATCACCTCGTGAACTTCCCTCCGTGCTCCATCACCTACTCACAACTATCAATCAGATTACCCTTTAGATATATACAATACAATATATAGGTATCATTGAGATCTTGGGGTAGCTAATCCCTCACTCATAAATCATTTAGATTTATATAATGTCCACACAGGACTCTAGAGAACTTATCTCTCATTTGGAACTCAAATCTGAGTCCAAGTATACTCACATCACCCATTGGTCCTTCTTAAAAGATCCAAGGTTAGTCCAAGGTTCGGGCCTCCATAGGGACCCACCATGCATCAATGTCCTTTAAATGCTTGCAAGTATCAATCAACTACATGTATGCTCAAGAATATTCAATATTAAATGAACATGCATTATTCGACCGTAAAGAATAAGTAATCATCACAATAGTTCTATGTGCATCAACAATAAGTTTGGGTGTTAACCCCACAATCAACTCTTCTTTATTGTGCCTCAAATGCCCCCATCGGTGGGTGTCGTCGGTGGATCGATGGGTCCACCGACCAAGTTCTACAGGTTCAAATACTCTCGTCAGTGAATGTCGTTGGTGCCACCGACGCATCTGTCGACGCCGTCGGTGGGTCTCGTCAGCACCACCAACGGGTTCCCCGATCCGGTTCTACAAATCCCATTCTCGTCAGTGGATCCCGTCGGTGACACCGAAGAATCCACCGATGACCGTCGACGGATGCCGTCAGTTCCACCGACGCATTCCCCTGACCAAAATTTCTAAATCATGAGTCCCTGTCGGCGAGTGTCGTCGGTGGACCGACGAGTCACCGACAGTGACCACCCTATGGCCAATTCGTCGGCGGATTCGTCGGTACCACCGACGATCCACCGACCCCGTCGGCGGGTCCCGTCAGCGAACCGACGAACCCCCGACGTCAACTATAGTCCCAAGTGTTATGTCGATGGATGTCGTCGGTGGACCACCGACCCACTGACAAGCACGATTTATGGGTTTTCTGACCAAATTTTGCCCCAAAGTCCAACCTTCTAAATCCTATCAATTTGGTCTCTCATCCAAGAACATTATGGGTTTGAAAACACATGTAAATCATACTCAACCAACACATATGCAATAGTAATCATCCAACATGCATTTGAAGCACACAAAACACTCAAATCAGATAATCATGCTTTCAAGAACAATAGACACACCAAGCCTAACCCTAGTATCAAGATGAAGTCGAATCAGAATAAGAACACACGCACATTAGTATCTTCTACCATTTAACATTCTCGACATCAAAAGAAATCACATTCACAACATTTGGGCATAGAGAATCCCAAGTACACACACACAAATGCACACAGTATACTTACCTTGTCAATGTGAAGCTTTCCTCTTCGATCTCTCTTTGATTTCGTGAGGTTGATGGGTGCTCATGATTGGATTCCTCCATCTTCTCCTTGCTCCCTTCCTTCTTCTTCCTTCTCAGCCACAAATACAAGAACAAATGAGACTAGGGTTTCTCAAGAGCCCTAATCTCTAATACAACTAAATGTGGGCCCTCCATTGGCCTTGGCACATGAGATTAGATATCAGCCACACAAACTTACTAAAGAAGGAATACCAAGGTGTGTGTGCAGCAATACAAACATTATGTACAATACAAATGGGCTGGGTTAAAACAATTAACCCACAACCCCACAAGAACAGAAAATGACGAAAATGCCCCTAACTAAAGTTAAGAATTCAGGGTCGTTACACCTACTCTTTAAAAATATTTTAGTAAAAACTCAATATTTTCAACTGCTACTAGTTGGACACTATCGTTTATATGATACATACGAATGATGTATAGTAATTGATCTCGAATGAGTTATATGACATGTGATTACTAATGATTATTAAATCAATCATAATATTATGGATCTAAGACACTTATGAATGATATGTAATTGAGATTGATGTCTACACTATACAAATATGGTGTGAAGTGTTATGTTGTTAGATCATTCTTATGATGAGTGGTTTACGGTTATGAATGTATACGAATATGAACGAGTAGTTTACTGTTATGAGATTTAAGAATGTGTGTTTGTGATACAGATCTATAATAATCTAGAATTTTTATCAGGTTAGTCATTGTTCTAATTGCTTATGAAATCTGGACACCAAATTTGGTTAGTTGATTTGAATGTTATTAGTTTAAATTATGAATTTTAATTAAGGTTCTGGTTTAAATCGATGAATGGTTTTAAGTTTATGATATCAAAGTTTTATAATCTTTTGGTGTATTCGACACCAAGTGCTCTCAAGACAGCCAGTGTTTCAGACAACACATAACTTACTTGAGTATCTTAAACTTAAAACCATTATTTGTTGTCTGAAACACTGGCTGTCTTGAGAGCCAGTGCTATGAAATAGAAGACATTCCACTAAAGCAAAAAAAAAAAAAAAAGTACTCAGAACAGGAAGTGGTGATTTTGTGACTAATTGACCTCAGTCGATGTTCGGTTGACCGAGAGCCTCCCTGATTGACCGAACAGCGTGAATGTAGGTATTTTAGGATAATTGTTCCTATGCATGCAAATGATCTCTAGTTGATCTGAAAGCCTCCTAAAACCACTATCTTGTATACATAACGGAAACAACCCTAAATTTCTTGAATTCTATACCATTCAATCAATCAAACAACAAAAACCTTCAGTATTCTAGGGATGAAAATCAATTAAAAATGGAAATTACATATGTATATTTTTGAATTAAATAAATTCTTTTATCAAATTTGTTTAGGGTTAAAATGCCTAACACTTCACTATCAACACAGTGCATAAATCCCTATCTAACACATACATAAATCCCTAACACTTCACTATCTAACACAATCATAAATCCCTACCTTTTGATTTTCAAAACCTTTATCTAGAAACCGATTATCAAAGGGTGTAAAGCAAACTAATTGGTAGGAAACACCAACCTTAAATAGTGCAAAGAAAATTTTCATGAAAATATGAGACTAAATGCTCTCCAAAATCACGCACAATGCTTGAAGAACGACGAAGATTCGATGAGAACAAAGAACAAGAGAAGAAAACTCAGAAATCCCTGCAGGAACCCTAATGTTCCGTTCTTCCCTCCATAATCTCTACTAATTTAATAATGTAACGACCCTGAATTCATCATTAAATTAAATAATTAAATGGTGCATTCTGCCTTTATTGTAAACGTGGATTTAACTATAAGGTTAAGGGTAGAATAGGGATCATTGTGTAAATATGGTAAACTAATGGCGAGATTATGTTATTTGGTGAACATCACGTGAATTGGGCTTGGACCCAACTCATCAAGTCATGGGTTGGTCGATTAGGACCCATTGGACACAAGTGAGGATGAAAAGGTAAATTACTTATACATTCAAACTCACTTGAGGATTAGAGGGAAAGTTTCCATTAACACACGTTTCTTCCAAATAGGGGAGAAAGAAACTTCCATGTCCCACACATCCAAATCAGAATGGAGGAAGGGAAAAGAACTTGAGGAGGAAGAAACCCATATATGAAGGTTTGTGTAGCAGAAAGGTGAAAGGAAGAAGAAGATTAGCCAAAGTAGTCTGAGTATCTTCATCATCTTAGTGCAGACAATCGAAGCGAAGAGAGGTAGGGATTTTATGATAATCTTACGGTATCCCATATCATAGGATTTTGATTAATGCTATAGATAAGATTAGATTGATTTGCATGTGTATGATTAGATCCATCAAGTAGGATTGTGATTTGGAGAAATATGAATGTGATTTATATGATGATCTTACAACCATGATTTATGTAACTTGATGATTTGGTATATATGAAATTCCTATTATTGAATCTGAATGGTATGAACTTCCAGATTTGAATACTAGTATGATTTGATGGAATATGATGATCAAATGTTATACTTATTATGGATTGGGTTTATATGATCATTGTTTTGAGTATTATGTTGACTGAGTTCATATTTGAGACCTAAGATGCATGAGATAGTTTGGTTAATCTAGACTACAATTTGAACAGTGTTGGGTAGTTAATGTGGTTGGTTTGTGTTAAATTGAATGTTGACGTATGGAAATTCCAACAAATGATTTATGAAGATTTTTAAATGCCAAAAGGTGTTAAATTGTATTTGTAAGGATTGAAGATCGAAAAATATGAATATTTCTCGAAATCTGGGCCAGAACTGACTTTGGTAGATCCCTCAGTAGATACCGAGTAATATGTCGAGTGAGCCCAAGTTCTCTGGACAATGTGCCAAGCCTCGGCACATGCCGAGCAATGTACCGAGACCCGAGGTAGGAGTCTCGGCAGGTACCGAGACATCTACCGAGAAGTCATGAACTCTCGGGACAATCTACCAAGTCTCAATAGATGCCGAGACATGTACCGAGCATTCTCGGTAGGAATGTCGATAGATATCGAGCATCTACGGAGCGCCAAATGGGGTGAAATTTTAGGGAAAGTTCTCTGAGGTGATTTAGAACACGTGTGTATGCTTGGTTTATGTGCAAAACATTTGTATAGGATTTTGTGCAACTATTTTTCTAAAATGTCTAGTTGGCAGCCTAATAGGCAACTTATAGGGTGATTTGACTTGTCATTGTTCTATACACTTTGTTAACTTCTAGGATGTCAAATCTTGATTTGGAATATGTGTGAGGGTATATGGGACATCCCTAATGTGTGGTAATCCTATGGCTAGGCCATGTGGACTGTGATTGGTGTGAGTAGTACCAAGGGTATCCTCTGGAATCAATGAGATTGACTGACTTGTTTGCTATATGAGTATGTTGTATGTGATGCTGGGAGCATTTTCAGGTCAATGGGATTGATCTGGTATTGTGTGCATGATTGATTGTGTATAACAGGTGAATTCAGCCGTGGGTGTAAGTCCCTAAAGTTGAATGGGTTGTAACTGGTGGACTTCCAGCCCTAGGTGCAAGTCCCAAAAATGAAGAGAGCATATGGTAGTTTCCATCCCTGGGTCCAAGCCTCTAAAATGTGATGGCCAATACTGGTGGCTTTCAGCCCTGGATGAAAGTCCCTAGAATTGGATGGTCGTAACAGGAGCATTCTTCCGTGGGTGCAAGTCCTTAAAGAATGATTGATTGTTTGAATTGTTGGTGCATTGAAAATGCATCATTAGCACACATAAATCATTATTGCATCATATCATTCAATATCTTGCATTGCATTGATTGTTGTTTGGTGATTGTATTCTTTCCATTATGGTCCTATATGTGTAGTATGATTGCATGATGTGATTGTGTAAGAAGCATGGCAGGATCATGTGGACTGGCCGCATAGATTGGTGTCTTCTACCTTGGGTGCAAGTCCCTAAAAGAATGGATCATAGGGAAGCATGGTGGGACCATGTGATGGTGTTACATGATGGAATTAAATGGGTACTAATTAGAGTATGGTGGGACCGTGTGTCTTAATGTGATAAGTGATGGTATTGCATGGGTACATGTGTGGGTGACATGGTGTATCCATGTGTTTGTATTATATGATGGGATCATGTAATTGTTACTCATAGTGGGATTATGGAATTTGTAAATATTGAATTGTATTTAGTGAATTCATATGACTCGTTTGATATTTATAGCATAATAATACTTGGGATCTGAACTAATTATATGAATTGTGTGGAATGCATGAATGAATTGCATGGTTAATTTTCTAAGGAGGTAGTTGTTGTAGATTATTGGATTATCTCTACTGGTCCATGTCTAACCCTATATTCTTACAGGTGAACGCTATGAGTAGAACCAGTCGGGACCGAATTCAGGAGAGACTTGAGTTTTAATTTACAGCAATTGTTGAGACTTTGGGACAACTTTACCCCACGAGGGCAGACTTGTAATAGTTAGTTGAACTTTACAGATATTGGTTTTAAATTAATTAGACTTCCGTTGTTATCATTATGTATGCTCTGACGACCTTGATAAGAGGTCAATATATGAATGGTTAACTGCATTCACGTGTTGGATCCGAAGGTTGTTCCTTGAGAATCCTCAAGATCCTATATCTCGGATTAGGGGCGTGACAAATAACCAAATACTCCTAATATAATTCTGATTAGGATATTAATCAGACAAAACCCAAAAACACATATTTACAAAGAAGGGCCTTGGTTCTTCAGTTCAACCATTGGTCCAACCCCATAAACCACCCAAAACCACCCGTTAAACCACAATTAACTTAAACTACCAAAAAAAAATGATACGATGCATAATCGCCCATACAAACACACATGCATCATCACATACGAACATAAATTAAACACAACCTAGCCATGCAAATGTAAATCAAAAACCATAAATTATCTTGAAATTCAATAATCCATACAACCATTCACACAGATTACACATCAAAAACAAAATAGCCACATATACGTGCACCTTATGAATGTGTGCCATACGTACAAAAGCGTATGGGTCAATAGATCCTCAAATTCAAACCATGAGTCTGGATGAACGTACCATAGCAATTCCATTGTTATTCATACATAAAAATATAAAATTCATATTAAAATGCGGAATATGAAACTTACATTAAAACCAAATGTAATCCTTTCATCAACATTTAGTACTAAAAGTTGAAATGAAACTAAGTCAATTCCAAATACAGCATCTGATAATAAATTGATAACTCGTTAAACATCCGAATGTTATGTTCTAAAGAGAAACCAGCAACTAGTCATCCAACATATCAGCTTGTCCCAATCTTCTTAACCTAGAATTTTGTTGCTTAAACGCGTGAAGTTATGAGGCTCAACAAGTAATACATGCATAAACCCATTAACACATAAAATACAACCACTACACTATGTAGAATTCAACTATATGAACATGTATATAATAAGTCATATGTAAGGGATTTCTGATCCGATGATCCAAAGGATAGAGACTATATAAAGGATTTTCGACTTTCAAAGAACCTGCAGCATAACACATTCTAAGGACAACAAAAATTTGTGCCAAAACCGCATTACAAGCAAAATCCGAAGCTAATACAGCAACCACAACCATCAAAAGGAACCAAGAACAGAGATCCACAACAAAGCAAATTCAACAAAGGAATGTCTAAGCCTAAGAACAGCAACAAGGTGAAATCATGGAAGGTATTATTCGTATCTCTCATGTCTTAATCAAAGTTTTGTTTGATACAGGAGCTTTACACTCTTTTATATATCACTCATTCGTAGACTGTTTGGGTTTACCTTTGAAAAAGTTAGAAAAGAGTCTTGTAGTGGTGAATCCTGTTGGAGGTTCAGCATACTTAGGGAACGTATATGAGTCTTGCTTAGTAATTGTCACGACCCGCACCTTCAGACGCACACGTGACGGCACGTGCGTGGTCTGGACTGCGATGCGATGACACTTCACTCTCCTTAGTCGCACTTCCAATTATATTTGATTAGCGAGGGTGGTAATCCAATTTAATTATCATTTTAGAGTCAAATCTACCTCTAAATTATCATGCGGAATTAACAAGATTTAAACCTGATTATAACTACTTCTAACTGACGTCACGTCGGGAGACGCCAAAACTAGTTATCTCAAACTCATGTCCAAAGTTCAGTCCTTATATACAATTAAGGCTAATCAAAACTAAAAGAAACTAGACAAGTATAAAATTCAAAATATACAAGTCCCAAACTATAACTCAAAATACATACTATCTGATACAACTCGTCCAAAAATGAAATATATACAGATCAAAAGTCCATGTGGATATCACATAAGACAATATCCCTGATCGTCGTCATAACCGACATCGGTACCAGCTCCATCAAGTGGAGGAGCACACGTATCCCTATGTCCTGAAAAATTTGTTCAACGAAAGTTTGAGCGCGACGGCTCAGCAAGTATGCTAACATAAGAGAATTTTCAGTTCTTTACATGATCATGCAAAAAGGACATGCAATCCCTAGCATGTATATTCTATATGGCATGAACATGTGATGTCATCATCTCATATAATCACATCAATCACATCCGGATAGCAATTAACACTTAAACATGGTAATTAAATGCTACGGTTACAGTTCATAAAACCTGACTAACATGAGCGGGAAAGTTCAACTTTCATGGCCTGGCAATAATGGCCAAATATGAGACCATAAGAAAATCTAATGTCAATATACCCATCCCAATATCATATGTGTGGGAAGTTCTCTACCTTTATGATCCGGCTACAAAGGCCTACTACTGGACCATAAGGTTACACTAAAGATCTGCGTCAGACTCGCCAGTATCCCACTTCACCATATTTCTATATGGATCGTCAAATCGGGGAAACTATTGATTCCATGAGTACTACATGGTTTTAGGGACTCTCAACCCACAGGCTTACATGTCCTGCATTTATTTTTGTCTGAGGACAGGAGCTCGAGAAATTAACGCGAATCCTCCCATATGTCCAAGGGTTCAAGATTCTCCTGAATACCCTCTGTTAGACCAGAATCAGAGCTCGAGCAATTAACGCGAATCCCCTGCTCCATCCAAATAAGGAGCTCGAGCAATTAACGCGAATCCTCCTTTTTCTCTTAAATAGGGAGCTCGAGTGATTAACGCGAAGCCTCCCTTTATGCCTTTTGGAGCTCGAGCCATTAACTCGAATCCTCCATTTCCTTTCGGCTTACGAATTTCACAATTTGTTTGAATTACTACATGGTAATTCAATCACAGCATTTAGGGTCAATCCCTTTGACCACCCCCATGCTTTCAAACAATTCAAGTATGTGTTCTAACAAACTTTCAATTCTTAATGTTTCACAAGCATGTATAATATCAAGCCTTAGCTCATGCTAATTAATCAACGATGATAAATAAACATGCCTTTTTCAATCTCATCATTCTTACACATGCAATATAATTTCAAAATATATTAGCATGCTAGGTTTTCACACAAAACCTAAGGAAAGCATTTTATCATACTAATCCCCACTTTCACATATTTCTAACATGGTATCTAACATGTATCTTCATTTATAAATACCATTAGAATCCAACCCGATTCACAAACAATGCATCCGTCTAATCGGTAATTCCGGAATGCTAAAACAACGATGAAACAAACACCTAAAAATGCCCAAAATATGTCAACATAAAATTTGGGCAGCACCTCATTAACGCTCAAGGCATTAACACACAAAAAAAATCTGGGCATTGTCCTCATTAACGCCCAAGGCATTAACACACAAAAATCTGGGCATTCACCTTATTAATGCCCAAACCACATCAACATAAAAATCTGGGCGGCACATTAACACCCAATGAAAAAAAAATCTGGGCAGCACATTAAC
>JAUPMG010040764.1:0-14265 GCA_031762675.1 Pachysandra terminalis | reverse complement strand
TTTCAGCTTATGCCTGTTGTTTTAATATTTTCAGGTTCAGGAGCATAGTCGAAAAGGGAGAATCCGGAATGGGTAGCACACTCTAATAGAACATGTACTTAGTTTAACTTTAGATGTTAAATTACCTAGAACTTGTAAGTTTTAAGTTCAAGATATAATTAGTTACTTATATCTTACTAGAACTAATTGTACTTCCGCTTATGTTTCAATTTGTGTAGCCACTCCCGTAGAAATACGGGGTGAAGGTTACGCTCGAACTGGAAAACCTACAAAATCTGGAAATTTCTGGTTCGGGTCGTGACAATTATGTTAGTAGATTGGAGAATGTATGTTCATTAGGGAATTTCACTAGTGGGTGATGCCTTGGGATACATCCTCGTGATCAGAAATAAGATGTGGGGATTGTACCCACTAGGTCGGAAGCCCTAGAAACTACGATGCGCACGTAGAATAATCCCCTATTCATAGTAGTGTATGGGATGATGACATCTCGAATAGATTGAGTGTGAATGTACATTGTTCAAATGCCAAACAACATGCATTGCATTTCAAATTCTTGTGCGTGTTATTGTGTGATTTGTATTGTGTATGATGCACTTGACTTGCATGGTATCATATAGAGCTAGGCATACTAGTACAGGAGACCAAGTTGAGTGGACTTAAGAAAAAACAAGTGATATGGGAGAGAACTGTATTATGTGGCGTATGTTTAATAACCCAAACTAAAATAATAGGATTAATATATAATTAATAAAAGAACAGGGAATAATTTAAAATTTTAGAAAATTAGCTACCATGTTTGACTTTGACTTGTTCTGATTGGTGGGTTGTACTGTAAGAAACTAAGTGCATCACAGACAATCATAACTCTCATAAGTTATAGTGTGTGGCTAGGATTTCGTAGGACCTGTTAATATATTTTAATGGCTGAGATTTAATTTAGATGAATACTAATTACAACTTAACTAGGATTCAAATTAAATAGATAACTAATGATTAGTACAACTATAACTACGACACTTAATCTAAAGTTTAGAATTAATCTTATCTAAGGGCTGAGATTTAAGACATTATCCTAGACTAATAATAACTCCTAGACTAAGTTAAATTCTATAGAAAATCTATATAAGCAATAGACTTGGACGTATGATATTATTTTCATAAGAGAAGAGAGAGAGAAGATAAAATTGCTAGAACTTTACAACTTTGAGAAGAAGGATTTGCAGAAGTTCAAACCTGAAGAAGAAGAAGGTTTTCTACTCAACACCATTAAGAATTCGAGGTAAGTAGCCAAGTAGAATCTTATTTTCGATATGAACTAGGTATATATTATATTCGTTGAGTATGATAGCATAACTATTAATATTCTGTTTCTTCTACTTCTTCTTCATTAAAAACATGATAAAAAGGATTATTTTCTGGGTTGGAATACCAAACAAGGATCAAGGTAAGTTAGATGAGTTGTTTATGATGTAAACTATGGGTGTTGTTCGATATTAAATTTCATGGTGAGTGTTTTGATAAATTAATTATTGAAAAGTACTAAAAAAAATTTATGATTTCCTGGGCTTTTCCCGAGAGTCGGCAGGCTAATCGGTATACTGATTAGTGTGCCGACCACTCTTCTGGGTTGCGTCACCAGCCAATCAGTATACTGAAAGGTGTGCCAACCACCCAATTTCATTTTTTTGTTACTGCCAAGATGCCAATGGAGGTTTGGTATACCGGAAGGTATGCCGACCCTCTGAGAAATTATTTTGTGCGCCGAGGATATTCGGTATACCGAGAGGTGTGCCGAAATCCTAGGGTAGTCTGAAGATAGACTAGGGGTATACCGAATATTTGGAAAGTGTTTCGATTGCTTTGAAATTTTGCGAGCGTATTTAATATGCCTATTTGAGACTGCCTATGGTGTCAGAATTTGAATTGATGAATATTTTGCATAAAGTACCTATGAAGGAGGATTTGGCTTTGCTTGCCAACATGTGATATTTTGATCTGGTTTTTTTATCATATTAAAGCATGTTATAATCATACTCTACTGACTTTATTACACATATTCACTTGCACTATTGATTGTTTAGTCAATGTGCACCTTTCGCATACACTGCATATGCATGATGACCTTGATTGGGTCTAATGCATTAACTATACCCCATAATTCCATATTTCTGAAATTTATGGATATAATGAGTGTTTTATAATCTAGAAATTATAATATTGGTGATGAAGTTCCGGATGGACTAATTTGTATGTGTTGAGGGACTAGCTATCCCAATAGACCAATTTCTGATTCTTATCTTGTGAGATGAATGCCCGTCTTATTGGACGGAAGACCAAGTGAAATTTTATTAGTAGATCGGCTAATGTATGGTTCAAAAGGAACAATTCACACTAGTGAATCCCTAGGATTCGTCCCCATGATAAAACATAAGTGAGGAAATTGTGCCCTCTAGGTCGGAGCCCCTAAAAACTATCATGGCATTGTTGGGGGGATGGAATTCGCATTGGTGGGACATCTTGGATAGTTGAGATTCAATTGGGTGTGGAACATACACTACTCGAATGCAAAACAGCGTGCATATTGCATTTCATATGATTGTGCTTGAATCACACGTGGTGATTATATATATTGTTGCATGAGCATGCATTTCATTCATTAATAAATGAACCAGCATATCATCTTGAATTGCACAATACAAAGTATCACATTATATTGCATATCATCATATATTATTATTTGCATCATACTAACTTACTATTTTGTCTGTGGGAATACCATTGAAGAGTGGCATTGGCCTTACTTCAATCTTAAATATTGTTTTGATTTGGTTACTTACTAAGCTAAGTATAGCTTACGCTTGTGAGCAACATATTTTATGACCTATAGATGAGAGACAGCAACACTATGATGACAAAGACGGAGGACAAGATTATGATGAAGACCTTAGTTATAATGAGAATGTTGAATGTTGATTTTGTAGTAGGACTTACAGGATTTTATGTTCTTAATTGAATTTCATTAGTTAGGATTAGATTTGAGTTGTTGGTAGGTTTGATTGGAACATGAGACTGTGAGTAGTTTATTTCCCTTTTTTTGATGTTTGATGTAATGGATTGATTTTATAATTATCTTAATTGATTCAAGGTGTCTGGCAATGTATTGACTACCACTCCCATGTAGAATGGAGTGAGAGTTATATTTCAAATCTTCAGGGACTCCAATGATATCAATTCCAAAGGTTTTTGTGTAAGATTTATGTGACAAAGTTGGTATCAGAGCCTAAGATTTATGTTTTCAATCAATTCCAAAGGTTTTTGTGTGATGATTTTCCAGAACTTTTTGTGTGTTAATTTTCAAAAGTTTTCTTTGTGCTAATTGTTTACTACTAACACTGGTTGCTAACTTAAGTCTAGGCAGGTTCTTCTTATTCCTGTAGACTTGCTAATCACCCTACTTTCAGAATTACTAGGAACAATAGGAGTATATTCAAGGTAAGTATCCACAACTTTTCTAAACCGGGTAAGTGAATTTCGAGGACAAACTTTTCTTGAGGGTAGATTGTAATAACCCAAACTAAAATAATAGGAGTAATATGTAATGAATAAAAGAATAGGGAGTAATTTAAAATTTTAGTAAATTAGCTACCATGTTTGACTTTGACTTGTTGTAATTGGTGGGTTGTACTGTCGGAAACTAAGTGCATCACACATAATCATAACTCTTATAAGTTATAACGTGTGGCTAGGATTTTGTAGGAACTCTTATATTTTAATGGCTGAGTTTTAATTTAGATTAATACTAATTACAACCTAACTAGTATTCAAATTAAATAGATAACTAATGATTAGTACAACTATAACTAGGATACTTAATCTAAAGGTTAGAATTAATCTAATCTAATCTAAGGGTTGAGATTTAAGGCATTATCCTACACTAAGAACAACTCCTAAACTCAGTTAAATTCTATAGAAAATCTATATAAGCCTAGCCTTTGACGTATGGTATTATTTTCATAAGAGAAGAGAGAGAGAAGAAAAAATTGCTGGAGCTTTACAACTTGGAGAATAAGGATTTGTAGAAGTTCAGACCTGAAGAAGAAGACGAAGAAGAAGAAGAAGAAGAAGAAGAAAGTGTTCCACTCAACACCGTTAAGAATTCGAGGTAAGTATCCATGTAAAACCTTATTTTCGATATGAATTAGGTACACATGTCATATTCCTCGAGTATGACATAACATATCTATTAATATTCTCTTTATTCTACTCCTTTATAAAAACATGATAAAAAAGTATTATTTTCTGGGTTGGAATCCCATACAAGGATCAAGATAAGTTAGATGAGTTGTTTATGATGTAAACTATGGGTTTTGTTCGGAAGGAAATTTCATGGTGAATGTTTTTATAAATTAACTATTAAAAAGGACTAAATTATACATTTTTACGATTTTCTAAGCTTGTCCCGACAGTTAGCAGGCTAATCGATATACCGATTAGTATGCCAACCACTCTTTTGGGTTGCGTCGGCAGCCAATTGGTATACCAAAAGGTATGCCGACCACCCAATTTCATTTTTTTGTTACTGGCCAAGATGCCGAGGGAGGTTCAGTATACCAGAAGGTGCGCCGACCCTCTGAGAAATTATGTTGTGCTTACTGCCCAAGGTGTCGAGGATATTTGGTATACCGAGAGGTGTGACGAAAATCCAAGGGTAGCCTGAAGGTAGACTGTGAGTATACCAAATTTTTGGAAAGTGTTCCAATTGCTAAGAATGTTTGCGTGCATGTTTAATATGTCTATTTTAGACTGCTTATGATGTTAGAATTTGAATTTGATGAATATTTTGCATAAAGTACCTATGGAGGAGGATTTGGTCTTGTCTACCAACATGTGATATTTTGATCTAGGTTTTTATCATATTAAAGCATGTTATAATCATATTCTATTGACTTATTACACATGTTCACATACACAATTGATTGTTTAGTTAATGTGCATCTTTCACTTACACTCTATATGCCTATGGAGCATGATGACCTTGATTGGGTCTAATGCATAGACTATACCCATAATTTCATATTTCTTGAATTTATAGATATAATGAGTGTTATTATAATCTGGAAATTATAATATTGGTGAGGAAGTACCGGATGGACTAATTTGCATGTGTTGAGAGACTAGCTATCCCAATTGACCAATTTCTGATTCTTGTCTTGCGAGACGAATGATTGTCTTGTTAGACGGAAGACTAAGTGAAATTATTGGCTAATGTATGGTTTACAAGGAACAGTTCGCACTAGTGAAGCCCTTGGATTCGTTCCGAGGATAAAAAATAAGTGAGGAAATCGTGCCTTCTAGGTCGGAGCCCCTAGAAACTATGATGCGCACATAGAATAATCTACTATCATGGCCTTGTATTGGGGGGATGAAATTCACATTGGTTGGACATCTTGGATAGTTGAGATTCAATCAGGTGTGGAACATACAATACTCGAATGCCAAACAGCATGCATATTTTATTTCATATGATTGTGCTTGAATCACACGTGGTGATTATATATATTGTTGCATGAGCATACATTGCATTCATTAATAATTGAACCAGCATATCATCTTGAATTGCACAACATAGCATATCACATTGTATTGCATATCATCATATATCATTATTTGCATCATACTAACTTTCTGTTTTTGTCTATGGGAATACCATTGAAGAGTGACATTGTCCCTACTTCAATCTTAAATACTGTTTTGATTTGTTTAATTACTAAGCTAAGTATAGTTTACACTTTCGAGAAACATATTTCAGGACCAATACGTGAGGGACCGCAAAACTACGATGACCAAGACAGAGGACAAGATTATGATGAAGACCTTAGCTATAATGAGAAATGTTGATTGTGTAGTAGGACTTATTGGATTTTATGTTTTTAATTGATTTTCATTAGTTAGGATTAGATTTGAGTTGTTGGTAGGTTTGATTAGAACATAAGACTAGGAGTAGTTTATTTCCGCTGTCTTGATGTTTGGTGTAATGGATTGATGTTAAGGATATTTATTTGTGTTTGGCAATGGATTGACTACCATTCTCATGTGGAATGGGGTGAGAGTTATTTTTAAAATCTTTATGGACTTCAATGAGATCTCTAAGGTTTGGGATGTGATAAATTTGGTATCAGAGCCTAAGTTTTATGTTTTCAATTAATTATATATCAATCTAAAAGACAAATTGGTGAAAGTAGCTACGTGCGTTTGTTTTATGGAAATGTAAGTAATTTTATTATAAAAATAGAAAAACTGTACAAATTACGCCAAGAACCCAAAAGGGATGGAAAATATTGGCCTACACTAGGCCAAATACAACATAAGAGTAACCATACATAGGGTAGTAGCCCCCAAAGAGGCAAAGAACCCAAATGCTTTGGTAAACACCAGCCTACACTAGGACAAATACACTATGAGAGTAACCAACCATAGGATAGAAACCCCCCAAGGAAGCAAATCCTAAGCTCATCAAGCACAAATGCCCAAAGGACAGCAACCCTGTCATCATAAATGCTCAATTCAGAATCTCATCACCTTAACACCTGCAGCACCGGGAGCAGAATACCTTCAGCACCGCAACTCCACAGTCAGCACATTAGCTACCATTAGCACCAATTTACATCAACACCTTCAGTACCAAAGCCAACATCACCTCAGTACTATGCTCAGTATCATCAGTACAGTACCTCAGTATATACAACATAATATCACCACAAATAACATCTCAACATGTTATCTCATCACCTCAGCACCCATGCCACACACCTTAGCATTGCAACTCCTCAGTTAGCACATCAGCTACCATTAGTACCAATTTACATCACCTTCACTACCAAAGCCAACATCACCTCAGTATCCTGCTCAGTATCATTAGTATAGCACCCTACTATATACAACACCATATCACCACAAATAACATCTCATCACCTCAGCACCCAAGCCACACACCTCAACACTATAAAAACACAGTTCATTAGCATGTAAGTATAGCACCATAGCTCCTCATCACTACAACACTATATCTCAGCACCCACGTCACACACCTCAACACCATAAAAACATAGTTCAGAAGTAGAAAAATACATCCCAACACAATGTTCATCACCCAACACCGGACTTTGCATTGCACAATCTCAACACCACTAATATTCAGAACCTTCTGACAAGCAAGCCCAGCACTCAGCACCAAGATCAGCAGCATACCTCCTCACCATAGCTCATCACCAAATAGTTCATAAGCATGAAAACATATCACAGCAAATTGCATCACCGAGCACAACACTATGCACCAACTTAAATATCACCAGCACTCAACACGATTAACTTTAGCAGCATAATTAGTAGCTGCCACATCACCACATTGCCAATACAAACTAATTATGCTACCAGTTAGCCTTTATTTCCCACTTACTCAAAAGTGTTCAATTGTTGGGTGAATCCACCACCTTCTTCACTATGAAATTAAATCTGTTAGTTACCTCCATACATATGATCTTGATAGTCAACCAAGAGGGTGAAGACTTAGACTTGAAGTTCCTATTATTTCTCTCTTTCCAGATGTTATAGATGGTAGCATTAAGGGCAAGTTTGTGAATGTAGTAGCTACTCCCCTTGAATTTAACATCACACCACTCAAGTTCCTCCAACCATGAAAGGGGAGCTATTTGTTTCAAGCATCTGCTAAGGATAGCTGCCCAAATTTCTTTCAAATAATGGCACTCAAAAAACAAGTGCTCATGATTTTCATTGTTGTTGTTGCACAGTACACACTCAATTCTGGTAAGAATACCAAACCTGTTCAATCTATCCATTGTGTAGAGGTGAGATTGAACTGCAATCCAGGAGATAAAAGAATGTTTCATTATGTTTCCTGAGAACCAAATCATCTTGTGAGGCTTGAAAGTATCATGGATAGGATAGAGGAATTTACAAGTGCTACTCACTTCAAATTTTCCTGAATAGCTTGGCATCCAAACAACTCTGTCTCTGTCACGATCAGCATAGATTTTCACAGTGGTTATAGCTTGCCATACATCATTTAGATTGTAATTCATGGTCTGTCGGTCTATCCACTTACCATTATTGATGATCCTTTCCACTTTGTCTTGTATGTTGAACCCTTCATTGTGGATTTGCCTTAGCGTAATAATTTTGATGATAAGACCTTTGGGATGCCAATTGTTAATCCAAAGCCAGGTGTCTTTTCCATTAGCAATTTTATTTGCCAAGAGTAGTCTTGCTTTCTCTCTAGTGTTAAGGATTTTTCTCCATGAACACGAGCAAGATGAAAGGACCTTAATTGTCCAAAAAAATTTCTCCTTAACTAATTAATTTTTTATCCAATTTGCCCATAAAGATGGGCTATCAGATTGGAGGAGCCAAACATACCTCATAATCAAAACTTCATTCATCTCTCTGCATTAAACAGACCAAGTTCACCATCTTCTTTTTGGGAGCAAACTTTCTCCCACGCAATGGGGTGAATTTTTCTCCTCATATCCGATCCTGTCCAAAGAAAATTAGCATAGACTTTATCAATTAATCTCAAGATTTTCTTGGGAAGAATGAAACCCCTTTGCCAGTGAACCTGAATCCCTTGTATTTTTGCATAGATGCTGTCAAGAATAAGTTGACAGTCCTTAATATTGAGTCTGGAGAAAATGAGGAGGAGTCCAAGGTATTTAATTGGTAGAACACCACTGGTAAACCCAAGTGTCTCAAGAATAAGCCTTTAATCTTGCTCAGACACACCTACACAGAAAACCATACTTTTGTTCCCGCTTGCTTTCAGGCCAGTTATTCTCTCAAACATAGTTAATACATAATGTAGTATTTCAATGGAGTTGAGATCAGCTCTGCTGGAAAAAAAATGTCATCTGCAAATCAAATCATGGAGATTTTGAGTTCATCACATCTAGGATGAAACTGAAAATTTGGTTGTCTAGTAGCACAACCCATAATCCTATATAGAACTTCCATGACCATCACAAAGAGGTAAGGGGAGAGGGGATCTCCTTGTCTCAGTCCTCTTTGAAAACAAAAAAAACCCTCAAGATCTCCATTGATCTGCAAAGAATAGGTAGTGGTAGAGATGCAAGCCTTAATCCATTTGTGCATCATAGGGGGAAATCCCCATTTCTCTAACACAAAGTAGCTTATGATCCAATTAACAAGGTCATATGCTTTCTGAATATCAATCTTTATTGCACACCTCGGTTTGCCCCTGTCCAGATGATAGTCATGTAAATGCTCATGTGCTAATTAGATGTTATCTAAAATTCTTCATCCTGGGATACAGTCTGATTGGTAGTTCCCTATCAGAGAGTTATGCAACTTCTTCACCCTATATGCTATGAGCTTTGTAATGCAATTGTATAAGGTGTTGCAACAAGCTATAGGTCTTAATTCTTAAGCCTTGGGGGCATTAAAGTTCTTCAAGATCTATAACAAACTAAAATTTCAGTACGTAACTTTGGGCCTTTGTGTAGTGGCACGCATCCCTGTGCGGACGGCACGAATCTCGAGATTAGACCCTTGGGTTCCATCAGAGGAATGCGGATCACCATATCAGAACACCAAAAAATAAAAGTAATAATGATCACTTCTATTAAACTCAGAGAGCGGAAGCTAAATAAAAAATTAAAAATTAAAAAAATAAATAAAAACCTATTACAAACAATTGACTTCAAAAGAGTCACAATCTACTAAAATAAAAGAATTCAAATGAAAGACAGAAACCCATTACATCCAAATCGTCTGCGTAACATAAATGTACTGTTCAAATATAGATAAAAGAAATCCAGCCACTAGTCCAAGTCCACCCTCATCCTATCTCAACCTGTAACATAAAAGTCATGTGAGCTTGGAATGCCCAGTAAGACCATATATGTCATCCATCCTCATGGAACATCATTAGTCAAAACTAAAGATCAACGATAAGGCGATACAATAAAAAGAAGTACATGTCATGTATTGATTTATAAATGATATGAGTATGCTATGAAATGACGTGTCATTCAGATGATCTACATGATGTGCTCAAAGAAAAGGAATGCAAATAAAGTATGGTACGCAATGAGATGTACTAGGAAAATGTTCCTTGTCAAGTGACCCTCATTGCTAGCTTCACCATTAAGAACCATTTCGGGACATAGGTCACCAACAACAGCCGGATGTTCCTCTCTTCATTCAGGGTAGCTAACCCATGGTACAAAGGCCACCACTTGCTGATTTTTTAGTGTAATTACTCAAGGATTAGCCAATCGTATAGGAGTACGCTGAATCCTACCCTTATTTAAACAGGACTTTCACCTGTGGGAATAGTCAACCCAACCAGGAAACCTCGCAAGGAAATCTCATGCTCTCTTCTCGGGGACACTTAACAATCCACAGAGGCATAATATGCATGCAATTATTAATTTACGACTTAAATGATAATTCCCATCAAAAACTATCCATGTGCCCATACACGTGGATAATCTACTGAAAATCATCATAAGTTTCCTAACGGTGTATACAAACCAATCCAAACAATCCTACATATTTAACTCTATATGTTGTTGCCTGGTTGAATGGACAAGCTAATCAATCCAATATCAGTAGGATTTCCAGTGATAACACCCTTCAAAAGCTATTTGTGCGCCCATACAGACAAATAATCCATCGGATGCCGTCCCGAGCATCCTTTCCATGAGTACAAGTACTACTCACACCAAAACAATAATAAATATCCACAATCCAATCACCAAACACATAGAGGAGTTTACAACCCCTGATCATGGTCAAGTCAATAGACTAGTAGGTAGAGCAAGGTGTGTCGTGGAACTCAAAGTTGGTTCCCCGCATGTAGGCTAGAGCCTTCAGACCATACTTTGATTCCGAAAGTCCATAAACTAGTTGGTAGGGTAAAGTGTGCCATGGATCTTAAAGTTGATTCCCCCCAAGTAGGCTAGAGCCTTCAGACCATACTTTGATTCCAAAAGTCCATACCACAATCATATGGCACAAATCCCTAAACCAACCAATCAAATTCCAAATCAGAACCCCCAACCAAAACCACCTAGAACTCCAACTGTGATCTCATCGGCAGCTCCACCAGTGTGTCGGTGCTTGCTAATGGGGTCAAACTATTTCAAAATTAGTCCCTGTCGACAGTTTCACTGGTGTGCCGGTACCTGCCGATAGACCAATACTCTGTGTTTCTAGGCTCTTGTTGGCAGCTTCACCGGTGTGTTAGTGCCTGCCGACGGGCCTCCATTCTAGGAAGTTTCCCCTGATTTTGGAAACTCCAATCTGCGATCACTTGATCTGAAACACAAGAAATCAATATAAACACTTCTACTCAATACTAAATTAATCGAAAACACACTAGATCAACTTTGGACATGATTTCAACGGAATAAATCAAGTATTTAGTATCGCACACACGGTGTAAATTCAAACCACAAATCAAGAGAATAATCCCAATATTATCAAATATCAAATACGATGGAATAAAAACATGTTTTCATACACAAGGCATCCACGATACAATTTCATACGATAAATCCGAAATTGACCACAACATTCCATAAGGATTATATAGAAAATGAGACTTACCTCCTAGTGTTCTTAGGTTCAGATCCAGAATCTATCCTCTTCCTTTTCCTCTTTCCTCTTCTCCAAGCAAGGTGACGGCTAGGGTTTCTCTACTCTCGTGCTCTTGCCACTCTCTTCTCTTTCTTAACCCACAAGACTTCTTAATGCCAACTCCACGTATGGGAAGGTGAGGGAGAAGTTATAGCAACTTTCCCTCCCCTCTACCCCACAATCCCACGCTACTTTATGCGGTTCAATATTCAAATTCTTAAATTACTAAAGTTTCCCTTCTTACAAACTAATTACACTAAGACCCCAAATCAGGAATTTGATTACTAATTAACCCAAAGTTCTAATTAACCTATGAATCAATACTATAATTACAAGAAATTTACCAATTAGTTGTTATAAAACCACTATTGCTCATTTTTCATTAATTATTTCATTTAATTAATCCCAAACTAATTTAACATAAATTAACTCCAGGTTAGGGTCACTACAGTCTCCCCCCTTTTAGGAAATTTCGTCCCCGAAATTAATCATACTACCTTTCTAGAATACCCAATCTTTGAGTCTGTTATGCTTCAATTATGGAACTCTCAAGTTAGCATGCATTCAAATGTACATCATACCCATACCAAATTCACACAAGTTCATGCAATAGAAATATATTCAGTTTAAACAAAGTGTGTGATCTGTGCACCTTTCATGTCAGCATTTTCTCTCTTGTCCTCTATTCCTCCCGTTTCTGGAATCTTTTCGTTGACCAAACCTTGCTCATGCAATTGAAATATATTTAGTTTAAACAAAGTGTGTGATTTGTGCACCCTTCATGTCAACATTCTCTTTCGTGTCTTCTATTCCTCCCGTTTCTAGAATCTTTTCGTTGACCAAACCTTGCTCACTCAAGTTAGCATGCATTCAAATGTACATCATACCCATACCAAATTCACATAAGTTCATGCAATAGAAATATATTTAGTTTAAACAAAGTATGTGATTTGTACACCTTTCATGACAGCAGTTTCTCTCTTGTCCTTTATTCCTCCCGTTTCTAGAACCTTTTCATTGACCAAACCTTTCTTACTCTTTTGCTTCAATGGCTATCGACAATTACCTTGGATATGTCCCAACCTCCCACAGTTGAAACACGTGCGCCTCTCTAAATTTTTACGCTTCTTTCCAAAGTCTCTCTCTCCACTTTGTTCCCTTGACCTAAAGGCCTTACCCTTACCCCTATCACCCTGCTTCCTATTCCCATATCCTTGTGTGATCTGTCTCCTCTCTTGTTCCCCTTGAATCAGTTCTTTCAAATCTCCTAGGATCTTATGCAAGCCTGTCATCAAGGGATCCACCCCTCCCTCAACATATGAATACTCACAACCTACCTTTTTCTATCCCTCGGCCATCTACAATCCAATTTAAATATCTAAGTGCACATCTAAGAGTATCTACATCTATATTAATCACGGTCAGCAACACAAGTACTCATATCATCATGTTACGCACACAACACACAACACGCATCAGTATCCCTGTGAATCCTGATGTTCATGTCTAAGTTCTCTTGACCTAACAACATGCTAGGTGAAATAAAATTCAATGTTTTATGCATTCATAACACACTTTTTTAACGTAATACAAAATCCCAATTTAGGCATTCGTAGCTCAAATCATTAAAATAAAATACAATCCAACATTGTGTTCTACAATCTAATTGATCACAATAACTATGAAATTTATGCATTTGTAAATAAATAGGTTAACATGGGACATCATTTTACACATCATGAAATTTCCAGTGATATCTCCTTCCGAAATTATTCCTATGCCCACGCACACAAATAATATGTAAGAAGTCTTCACTAGCATTATCACTACGTGATCATTCATTATAGTCGTAGCACTTCATATTGCACCAACAAGTTCATTATTAATTCCTACATTATTATTTTTCATGCATACATGCTTCATTTAATCACAATCAATTATTCAACAATCTATCATAAGGGACTATCAATCATCAGGTTCATGCAAGGAATAAATCCTATCCTAACACATTTGAAATCCACGAGAATCTTGACAGCACGGGTTGGTTACTTCACACATCATGCCTATAAGACTTACATGAAAACCTATTCCATTATCACGATGTAATCTTGGAAAACTCATACCATTAATTATATGGTCATCTTACAATTAAACAACCCTATGTGAATCTTGAAAGAAATATTCACCTACTCATTGAACACTCAAACATGACATATCTCATGAAGCATGAAGTATTACTATTCATATATACATATATATATATGGGATCCACCAGTTCTTCCAATAAAACGGTGAGTCACAATCCTAGTTCTGAAAATGGTACTTAGTAAGTCAGTGGTCTCTCTCACTCTCTCTGTGGTCACTAACCCTCGATCTAAAGTTCAGAGATGAATGTATCCACAGCTACATTAATCTCATCACTCTAAAAAGAAAGTTAGGATCACACTCTGTCACGACCCGAATTCTATGACACCACTCGTGTCAGCACGAGGGTATTCCCGAATTTCAAGTTGAGACTCTCACCCCCAAACCAAACACTCACTAACCACTTACTACGGGGGTGGTATCACATACGCTAATCACTCAAAT
>JAUPMG010040742.1:0-14267 GCA_031762675.1 Pachysandra terminalis | reverse complement strand
AACCCAAACCAAACCGAACCGAAATCGGTTTGGGTCGGTTCGGTTTCGGTTTTAACCGACCCGAGTTGCACCCCTAGTCCCTCGAGTTCTGTCGAGGTTGTCCCTCGGAAATGTACGTCGAGGTTGTCCCTCGAAGGTCTGTCAAGGTTGTCCCTCGGAAATGTCTTTGCCTTGTGATCCTTCAAGACAAAGCATATAAGATAGTCCTTTGAAGTCTATGGAGATGATCCAAAAACGACTCCTGAGTTAGAAGGCATAAAAGTTCCCTCGATGATCTTTCCTTGAGTAAAGTAGGGTCCGTCGAGGGGAGAATAAGATTCTCCTTCCGTCGGGTGCCCAGAGGCAGTATGTCGCGGGAACACAAGTCTTTAGTCCGTTGAATATTTCAAACGAGAGAAAGGGAACGAGTTTGTTGGGTTTTGGGACACGTGGCGTCCCCCCACAAGCTGGAATTCAAAAGGTAGCTTCCTTTAGAAGCTATTGCTTTTTCTGGTGATAAGAACGGTCAGATATCTCTTTGCCGTTTCAAATTTCACATTTTCACCAAACGGTCTAATCATCGTACGCAGCTGCTAACAGCTGGCACGTGAAAGGGACGGTTATACAGTCGTTTCAGCTTTTTGGAATGATTCAGTGTATGCGGCTATACTCAAAACGCGTACACGGGCTCGTAATCGAGCGCTGCGTGTAAAGCAGGGTTAAATTAGCCCGTCTGATCAACAATGTGCATAGTGTCCGTGAATAGTAATCCGAGCTTGACATGAATAGTGCACGTAAATAGTAATCAGGACCGACATGTATAGTGCCCGTGAATAGTAATCCGGGCTTGCACGAATAGTGTCGGGTGAATAGTAACTCGGGCTTGGTTTAAAAAATACTATAATGTGTTTTAAATGAAGGGGTGTCATGTGCTACCAATGACATGGTGCCACGTATATGCATACAAAACCGGGATCATCAGTACAGCCCAATAAATAATCAAGTCACGTCACAACTAGAATTAAAGGTGTACAAATGGGTTAGGCCACGCCCAACACGATTTGGGACGTGTTCAAGCACGGTATGGTACAATAGGCCTTATAGTGTCGTGTTCAAGCACGGTATGGTACAATAGGCCTTATAGTGTCGTGTCGAGCCTGGATTCATGGCCACAACACGGTCCCGACATGATTGGGGCACAAACACGATTAGTTTGACGAGAGTAAAGGCAAAAAGCATCAACCTAACTCAACATTATTTGGGTTGTGCTTAGGCACGATTTGTGTTAGGCACAACACGATTCGTGTTAAGCACGAAACGATAGGCCTTATAATATCGTGTTGGGCTTGGGTTCATGGCCCACAGCACGGTCTGGGTATGAAACCATTACCTTTATAGTGTCATGCCATGCTCGTGCCACGAACGAAAAATACATATATGGTACAACTACAGCCTATCAACCATGTCATGTACTGGCACAACTGAAGCCACGTTATGTCGTGTGTATCAGCCTGACCCATATACACTCTTATGATGCAAGTATAATTCATACGGATTGTCAAGTCGGGTCACAAACTGCTAGCCTCATTTTATTTGAAGCGAGATGACTACAGCTAATACTACAACACGTATATACATATATCATATATCTAATGTTACTAGTACGAGGGGCACGTGTTATGCACGTGCAAGTAATCATATATATATATATATATATATATATATATATATATAAAGAATATCATATATTATTTAATTGAAGAAAAACGTTATCAATGGGAGTTTTTTTATATGGATTTAGTTTCATCAATTTCTTTTTAATTTTAGTTTTGTTATTATCTTTGATTTTCGGTCATGGTCGAAGATGAGATTGTTGTTATGAGCTTTGATTCTTAATATAAATTTTATTTTGTGTGAGATTGCTTAATTTGAAGGATCAGACGAACTCATCATCAAGGAAGAACCCCAATTTTTATCAATTGCCTAACTAACTACATTCGATGATCGATTAATTGCACAACCGATTGATCAGTTAACTCTGTTATGCAATGTAATTCAGTGTTTGCAGTGTAATTCAGTGTCCGGGGTTGAAAGCTGAACACCTCATTCTTGGACTCTAATAGTCCTGACACGCCTAAACACATGGCCACGAGTCAAAAAGGTGATCGATCATGAAAAAGAGAAAATTGGTGGGAACATTTAGTGCTGTCAATGGATCAAATCATTATCCAAGTTTGATCCGGAAAAAAACGGATTTAGTAAGAGATTTTCAATCCTATAAAATATGATCCTACTTTAATCGGATCAAATTCAGATATAGGTTGATTCGATTTAATAAGAGTTTGATTCAATTCTATTTGTGTGCATTTATAAATATATAAAATGTATATTACAGATATAGATACATACGTATGCACATATAATATTATGTGACTATAGGTATTAAACATATAATTAAAAATAAGTCATGCATTTAGGATAATTTCTTAAAAAAATAAATATATAGCAAATTATATTTTTTTATCTGATTTCTTATAATTATAAAAATAAGTTTACTAAAAACAACCGTTAATTATTGAAACCCAATTTGATCCGAAACTAATCGGATTTGATAAAAGATTTATGATCCGATGATCCAATGAAGTATGATCTGATTTGATCCGATTTTTAATCAAATCAAATTTGAATATATCTTGATACGATCTAATCCGAAACCGTTGACAGTCCTATGAACACTTGTTAATGTTTTGGACTCAGGTTTGATTGATCTGTCTAATAATATTACTGAATAATGTAAGTAATTAAAAATCTACAGAGTCCTAAATTGAGCATATATAAAGCCAAAATAAATTTTAAAACCTGTAATTTACAATATATTTTTTTAAATTTAATCATATTATATATAATAAAGTAATCAAGCTACATGAGTGGAGTGTAACGAAGGTCTTCTCAAACTCAGACTTGACTCATATAAAGACAGTTGTACGCAGTGAACTTGGATTGTTGATTTTACTATTAAGCACTATCAAGTAACAGGATTCTATATATATATATATATGGATTATATCCTTTGGTTTTTAAAAATGACATGTATATCCCTTTTTTAACGACCAATACGCATCCTAAAGACTTTCACATAAAGGGTAAAATAAAAAAAAAATGGGATTCTCTCAAGTTACAATCACAATCACCAGTTAGTTGATTTGAACCCATTAGAGTATGACACGTGAGATAAAAATGTTACATCATTATTAATAATTAAATAATTTTATCTTTAATTTGTGTGCATAAATTTTTTAATTTTTTTTATTAAATTTTTATTCCACGTGTCATATTCTCATTAGTTTCAAATCAACGAACATGTGATTGAAACTTGAGAGGATCCGGATCCAAATAAAAATTAATATCACAGCTGGTTAAAAAGAAACAAACAGAAAAAAGTATCAAGCAACAGCTACATGTATCGATTATATCAATTAATTTTCAAAATATAACATATATATATATCCTTTCTTTTAGATGACCAATACACTACACAAGCTATTTTATGTTTTCACATAAAAGGGTAATACAGAAAAGTCTAGATGACTAAGATGGATGCATCCACGCATACCTAGACATGTAACGTACGCGCAGCCATGTCGCTCCATACGATATCTACCCCAAACTGCCAGCCTCAGCAGTGAGGAGCGAGCGAGCGATGGCAAGCCTTTGGCGAGCCGCGACCTGTGTAACCCAAAAGGTCGACGACTACGACGGCGTTGAATTCTGGTCGAATCCCGAGCGCGCGGGGTGGCTCACGAAGCAGGGCGAGTACATCAAGATGTGGCGTCGCAGGTGGTTCGTTCTCAAGCAAGGGAAGCTCTTCTGGTTCAAGGACTCCTACAGTCCTACGTGACCCGAGACTCGAAGCCTCGCGGCGTTGTCCCAGTCGGCACTTGCCTCACCGTCAAGGGCGCCGAAGGCGTTCTCAACAAACAGTTCGCCTTCGAGCTTTCGACCGGTGGAGAGACCATGTATTTCATCACCGATTCCGACAAGGAGAAGGAAGAGTGGATCAACTCTATCGGACGGTCCATCGTTCAGAACTCCCGATCTGTTACCGATTCCGAAGTCGTTGATTACGATAGCAAGCGATAGCAAAAGAGTGTGGTCTCTGCGCTCGATTTGGTATTGTCACGTTTATATTCGGATCAATTTCATTTCGGTGTACATTTGTTGTGATCGTTTCTTATTTGATCTATCTGAAACAACTCTGTCTGGTGATTTCAGATCTTCCATGTATAGAACCCTTTGTCTCTTATTTATAGTTTTTTCTTCTGCATTTAGTTAATTTTTTGCATTAATAGGCACGTTTTTGATTGCTAGGGTTTCGGAATTCATAATTTTCACCGTCTTTGTGATCTATCTAGTGCAAATTGCTGCGATATTATTTGGATAGTTCTTCTTTTGATATATTTTTTTTAATTTATATATAGGGTATACGGTTTATTTTCCTTTTTCGATATGAATCAAGCAATCGCGGTTCCAGGACTGCAGACCCAAATTTATGTTACTTGCCTAATCGTTGTTCTAAAAACCCTAGGACTTATGGAAACTCATTTGGTTAAGCACTTAACATATAGGATTGTAACATTCCATCACACTTCTGTAGCCGACGTCCACGGCATCCCACTCTATCAACACTTATCCGCCGGTAGCCCTTTCCTTATTGGCGGCTTCACTCACCCATTAGTATTCAATGACTTAATACCATGTCCATACATAATACCAAGGCATTTTAATCCATTTTATAGGTCGCCCCGTCCGTGACTCAAACCCGTGACGTGATGCCTACTTTGATACCATTTGTTATGTGCCTAACCGTTGTTCCAAAAACCCCATGACTTATGGAAACTCATTTGGTTCAGCACTTAACGTATAGGATCATAACAATTTATCACCTAGAAAAGAAATGTACCAAATTGGAATTTATGCCTTAATCCACCAACTATCTTTTTACAATAACTTCAGTACTTCACATTGATAACAGAGGACTAAAGTCACCTGTAATTTCGCTTCATTGATCAGGAAACAAATTCAGTTTCTTTTAGGTTGTGTTTGGAACCTTGGATTTTAGAAGAAAAGAAAAAAGAAGTGGAAAAGAAAATAAATGATTCGTATTTATTTTCTAGTGTTTAGTTAAGATGAGACATATGGAGAAAAAAAAATTAGATTCCGACGACTTTCCAGTGAGTTTTCATATATTCCGGCAAAGTTGATTGACTATCAAGGAAATATAAAAGATGTCATGGGTTAGGTTGGAATATTGGAGAGTATTCAGTCTTTCTTTTCTTTTCTTTCAAAATCTCTACCTTTTTTAGGAGAAAGGTTTTGACCCCAAACAGAAATTTTTTTGACTTATTTTTTCTATACCCATCTCTTTCTTTCTTCAATGAAAGAGGAGAAAGAGATTTCTCTAACATTTTCTTTTCTTTTTTCTCAAAATTCAAATTTCCAAACACAACCTTAGAAATAGATTATGACTGATCAGCACCAAATGCCTTTAGCTCATCAACTGAATGAGCTTCTTCTGATGGTGTTGTCTTTGTCTTCAATGATTTTCCAAGTTCTCAAGTAACTTTTCCTTGATAAAATTCAGTTCGACAGTGACATCTCTCATGTTCATTCTCTCTCTTGCCAATTCTACCGAACATGCCAACGCAATCTTGATTATTGAAGACAAGCACCCTATCACTCTACTTTTGTTCTTGGTCCGGATTCTCATATCCTCGTCTTCTTGTTCTTCTAAGAGCAGTCGATGGTCTATGATCTCCATTAGTTGCTTGTGTACTGCCATCTTGGCATATTTGTGAAGGCTTAGACCATCTTTAAACATGTCATCTGTAGGCCTCTTCCTGTTAAACATTTCCAATAGGAGTATTCCGTAGCTATACACATCCCCTTTCGTGGACAACTGCTCACTCATGGCATACTCTGGCAATCATAAGAAATACAGAAGCAATCAATACATCTTCTATTGAATATATATATATATATATTTGATCCCCTGTAACTAAAAGTCATATGTGAATAAAGAGTTAGCAACTTAGACTTGTGCTTTTGGATAAGTACTCATTGGATAAGTGACTCAATGGGAGCACTTATCCACAGCAGCAATAAGTTGTTTACTTGAAGAAAATAGCGTTTGCTAAATACATTTATTTAAGTGCTTTTAAAGTTTAGGGATAAAATAGGTATTATGAAAATATTATTTCTAATGTTTGGAAAAAGCTTCCTGCATAAGTGATAAGAGAAGTTGCTCTAAGCAGCTTCTCCCTATGGGTAGCCTTCCTCTAGTGCTCATGGGTAAGCACTTAGCCTTTAGGTGTTACCAAACACTTTAAATTTTAAAAAGTGCTTTAATAAGCTATAAGCTCAAATAAGCACTAATATAAGCCGGGCCAAATGCAGCCTTAGTGTCTTAACTTCCTGGTGTTGAGCACATTCGTGTGTCTAGACAGTTAGTAGGTAACTGACAGAAGTGCATGAAAAGTATCTTAATCTAATTTGAATGGGTTCAGAAATGGTATAGTGACAAGTCAAAAGGGAAGTAATGTACCTGGAGCAACATAGCCAACAGTTCCCCTTATCCCTACTGATTTCAGCTGATTTTTGGGTGAACTCTTGGTGTTTTCTGTCAAGAACGTCGCTAACCCAAAATCACTTACATGGGCAATCATCTAATTGTCAAGTAGAATATTACTTGGCTTGAGATCACAATGAAGAATTGGTGTTGTACAATGGTGATGTAGATATTCCAATGCAGAAGCGACATGAATGGCCACATTAGGGTTTGATCAAGTTTCAGATTTTGTTGTGGATTGTAATGGCCATCTTCTTTAGGATGCAACCAATCCTCTAGAATTCTGTTAGGCATGAATTCAAAAAGTAGGGCTTTAAAGTCATTCCCTTTAAAATCCATGCTTGAGCAAGCTGTCAAGAGCTTTACAATGTTACGATGCCGAATGTTTCTTAATGCATTGCATTCGGCTTGGAAACACTTTGTAGCTCCTTGGTGCTCTAGGTTTAGTATCTTTACTGCAATGGCCATTCCATTATGATCCATATTTCTTCCAACCGCGATCAAATTATCTGCAGAAAAACCATTTGTTGCTCTAAGAAGATCCCTATAAGAAGCCTTAAAATTTCTATCTCCTGAGGATGACATAGAAGTCGGTTTCTTTCTTGACCTTTTTATCCAATAAAGGGTAGCAAAGCAACATAGCAAAGCCAATTAAGAGGGCTTTTAGACGAAGAGATGTTTGACGTTTTCCAGAGGACTGAACAGGGCATGCAGGCAATTGCAGTTCCATGATTCCCCCACAGAGATCGCTATTCCCGCGGATTGAAAAAACACTCACATTTTTGAAAACTCCTGCTTCTGGTACTTCACCTTAGGTAATTGTAAGATAGGTTTAGATACTTAAGAGATGGAAGCTTCTCTAGATATCTCGGAATCTGCCCAGACAAATTATTGCGAGAGAGATCCATGTCTTGTACACTTCTCAAGCTACTCAACAACATATGGATGGTTCCTTTGAACAAGTTGTTGTCCATGTAAAGGCGTTCCAGACTTACGCAGTTGCCCAGCGTGCTTGGAATTTCACCTGACAATCTGTTCCTAGAAACATCAATTTCCAGAAGGTGTTCTAGATTACCCACTTCCTTTGGTAGGGATCTAGTCAGAGAATTACGGGCCAAGTCAAGTGAAGGGATTGAGAATCTTGACATTCTCCCAAGTTTGGTGGTATGTTTCCTGACAAGTCGTTTCTGTATAGATAGAGTTCATTTAACATAGTGAGGTTGCCAAGAGAGGATGGTATTCGACTGGTAAGTTTGTTTATAGGCAAAGACAACCTTTGCAACTTTTGAAGATTCCCAATAGCTGTAGGAATACTACCACCAAAAAGGTTTCTACCCATTAGTAATTCAAATATACTGACAAGATTCTCAATCCCTTCAGGAATGTTTCCATATATTTGATTACTTCCTATTCTTAGCCTTGAAAGTCTGGTGGATAGATTGGCAATGGAGCTAGGTAATGAGCCTCTAAGAAGATTATCTTCCAAACTCAATACTTCCAAGCTGCTGCAATTAGTTAAAGAAGTGAAGAAGCTCAATTTGTCTGCTTCTCTATTTTCAAGTTGATTGTAACCAAAGTTCAGACTATATATGGAGAAACTGCAGGTTTCCAAAATTCTCAGGCAGTGTTCCCCCAAAATTGTTATCAGCAAAATCAAGCTGTTCAAGATCTGAAGCATTCGAGAATGAAACTGGAATTGGACCCGTAAGGTTATTCGATCCAACATAAAGTTGTCGCAGATTAGGAAAACTGAGGCCTAGATCAGGCGGGAGGCCTCCATGAAGTTGGTTATCCATCACAGATATGATATGCATAGTGGATAAGTTGAAAAGTTGAAGGAATCGTACCGGGGAATTTGTTTTCAGAGAGTTGAAGAAAAGTGAGGCTTGTAAGTCGGCCAAGATCGGCTGGTATACTTCCTGATAAACTATTCCGCGCTAAAGAAAGAACTGTTAGAGATGAAAGATTCCCAAGTGACGGTGGGATATCTCCTGTTAGACTGTTGGATGCAACAACCAACCCAAAGAGCTTCTGTAAAGATCCAAGTGCAGGGGGGATTTTTCCAGTGAGCTTGTTGAAACCAAAGTCGAGTATTGCAAGTTCCGAGCATTGTGTCAATTGATTGGTATTTGTCTTCCAAAAGAATTATTGCTCATATTGAGATGGCGAAACCGAAACAAGTGACCAATTTCTTCTGGGATTTCACCATGGAAACTGTTGTTTCTGAGATTGATTCCCCTAAGAAAGGAGAGATTTCCTATGTGGGGTGACAAGGAACCTACCAAATTCTGAGACCTCAAGAACAAGACTGTCACTCGTTGATGCCGGAGACTGCATGTGATTCCAGTCCAGTCACAGAAATGGAGAGAGTCATTCCATGAATTCAAGGCTCCAAAAGGATCTTCGGTTATCTGATCCTTGAACGAAAGCAGGGCGAGTCGATCGGTTTCATTTCCTAAGATGGTGGCAGATTCAGACAACATGTTCTTGCACAAGAGAAGGATGAAGTAGAGAAAGAGTCTCCAGTGGAAGCTTGATCTCATTCCGAAATGCTCCATTTGGTTAGGAAATCATACCTGGTGCAATACATGACCTGCTGATTTTATATTCATGGATTTTGTCAAATGTCAATGTTTTACTTTTTATATTTTTTTCTGGTAGATGAACACCTTCAAGAAAATCAACTTGTAACATTTTAGTTTGAATAAGGCACAGTGTTAGGTGGTTCAGTTATTTATAATGGTACACAACATTTTTATATTTTTGAGGGGGATCTTGGCCATGATAATGATATTTTATGGATGTTTGTTTGCAATACAAAACAACAAAAGTCTATTTCTAGAATATTTAAAGTGATTTGGTTTTCAATAGAAAACCATTGATTCCTATAATATGTAAAACTAATTGAGTTGGTCTTTGATAGCTTTTTTTCTTCACCTTGGCAGGACAAAGATGGTTTTTTCTCTGTGTTTTCTGATATAGAGCCCAATATCTGGTTTGATTTTGGGTTGTCATTGGGTTGCGTAGGTAGGGATTAGAGGTGGCAATTGGGTAGGTTCGGGTTGGATTGATAGGGAGTATTAATGGCTTAGCACTTAACCCAAACTCACCCGTTTGATAAACGGGTTGAAATAATCAAACAACCCGTTTGATCCCGTTTAATTTTGCAAAATTTTATTATTATTTATTTTAAGTATCTCATCTAATGTCTTGTATAATAAACCTGATTATAAGTTGCAATGATATTATAATTTAATACTAGTTTTTTTTCTGATAACCATGTAAATAATAATAATGCAATATAACTTATAATATTCTATTTTCCTTCTCTAAAGTTCCAACCTCTAGCAAGTTAGCAACCTAACTCAATCATACGCGAAGGAGGAAAGAAAGAGGGAAAATGGGAAATAAAGTACCATATCCTTTGTATTGTGTATGTGTCTATATATATTTGGTATATATTTTTTAAGGTATACTAAAATATTAAAACATGTAGTATAATAACCTAATGGCCCAAACCCTACTTGCTGGTTGAAAACTTAAACCCAAACCCATAAAAACTCGAGTGGGTTAAGGCTGGTTGGAAATTGCCAGTTCTAGTAGGATGTACAAATGGCCGGGTTGTGCATGCCGACCCAACGTGATTTGGTTCGTGTCTAGGTACGGCATGGCAGGCCTTATACTTTCTGACTGAGCCAATTCTAGGAATATGGATTAAGATACCAGAAAGGGATCCTTTGGAAAAAGGATCAAAGCCAGTTTAATACTTGTAGAATTCAAATGGCTCGTTTGCTATAAAGAAGGTTGAAGTAAATCCTCAATTTTCGTCACGTGTTAAAACCTCAGCTGCTTATACATATGATGCATATCTTATCCGAGGGAATTTTTGTCTTATCAAGTATGACGGTGATAAGAACGGAACGTTGTTTTATGAAACTTTATGCATGGAACACATGTTATTCAGTTCTTGATCTTCTAGACCTGAGAGCAACATATCACAGAGCAAGTTCATTTGATCGAAATGACTCACAACAATTTCTTTCTAGAAGTAACTTAGCCTTGTTGAAGACACGTATACTTCGATATTGCTGCATGGAGATATTTCCAAGCTCCTCTCTGGGCAATTGTCTGATTGATATATGTCATGGTCAAAGATGATGCAGTTGGATTATTTCTCTATAAATAGTAGAGCATGCTCACGAATCAACAAGGTTGAATTAAAACACACAGATACTTGAAAAAGATCAGGAGTGATAACTTACCAAAAAAACAAACAAAAGACTTGTGTCATTCGAAAGACTTGTGTGCGTTCTTATTGACACACCTGACATTTCAAACTTCCCTTTCTTTTGATTCCTTCTTGTCTTATTTACAGATTATGTTTCAGGAATAAACGCTCCAAATAGAATGACTGTGCAACAATGTAGGCTATTCTAAAACAGACGCTCCGAATTACATCTCAGTCAATGCTCTTATATTTGTGAATTCGAACTTTATCAAATAAAGTATCCGAATTTTGAGTTTTTACAATTTCTGTATCACAGTACACCCTTAACATCATCGGTATACCCTTAACTTAGGTAAGTCGGTAACAAGATCGTACTAGGGCCCTTGAGCTTTTCTAGGTTAGGCGTAACCAAGATCCAATTCACGTGGTTCTACAAAAAGCTTAGGAGTGAGATAAGTTCGAAGAAGATGGTAGAATCTACCACTAGAAGGTTCGAGAGAAGCTCGAGAAACCCCCTGAACTTTCAGATTTATCCTTTGAGGAAAGATTCTATAAATTGCTTATCCATCGATGAACAAGCAATCAAGCACGGTGTCTTGAGTTCTTATCAATTGATCGCAGCTACATAAATTTTTTTCTCAGCAACCTTGTCCACTTGTCTCTCTCGATCATGGCACTCATTCCAAGCATCTTCACTGGCAGTCGAAGCAACGTCTTCGACCCCTTCTCGCTCGATATCTGGGATCCTTTCGAGGGCTTCTCCTCCGGTACCATTGCTAACGTACCCAGTTCGGCGAAGGAAGTAACTGCGCTTGCAAACGCACGCGTCGACTGGAAGGAGACGCCGGAAGCTCATATCTTCAAAGCCGATCTTCCGGGGCTTAAGAAAGAGGAAGTGAAAGTGGAAGTGGAAGAGGGAAATATTCTGCAGATAAGCGGAGAAAGGAGCAGAGAACAGGAGGAGAAGAACGATAAGTGGCATCGCGTGGAGCGAAGCAGCGGGAAGTTCATCCGCCGGTTCCGGCTCCCAGAGAACGCGAAGCTAGATCATGTGAAAGCCACGATGGAGAACGGGGTGCTCACGGTGGTTGTTCCCAAGGAGGAGGTGAAGAAGCCAGAGGTGAAATCCATCGAAATCTCTGGTTAAAGTTTGGGTCTTCTATACCTCTGCGGTTCTACTTCTGCTATATATAAGATAAAAGATGAAGCTGAAGTAAGTGGGTTTTATATGTGAGTATTGGTGAGCAAGTCATGTCCTGATATAAGCCCTTGTTTGGTTTGTTTTTTGGGTTTGTTGGATAATAAAGCTGTGGTCTGTATATATACGAAGTACTTGTTTTTGGGTCCTGTATATATACAAGAACCAGTACTTGTTCATACTGGTTCTTGTGCGTAAATAAATTCCATTTCCTTCAAGAAAAAAAGATACTTGCCACTTGCCAGGGAAAAGTGTATGTACCATGAGATTACATCTTTTTCCCATCTCTGTAGAGATGGACACTTCTGGTACGAAGATCCTGGATATCTTCCTGTTATCTAAAGAGGAGGAGCATAACCGGACCCACTGGTGACCTCCAATTTAAAACCTGAAAGAGGGTTTAAACTCTAGGGTGAGATCCCCTGTGCTCCATTGTGACCTCCAATTTAAAACCTTGAGTGTGAATTCTAGGGTGAGCATCTTCTATGCTCTGCCCACAAAATTATAATTTTGTCCTCATCAAACAAATCAGACGAAGTTGTTTCGGTCCTCTGCACTAGTGCACAAAAAAGATCCTCACTCTAAACTTTGGGGTCCATCACATTAACTGGTTTGACGGGTTATTAGTTAATGCGGTGGGTTCTCAGTATGCGTGGTATGCTCTATTTATATAACAGCATAATATGGATCTCTAGGAGTCTTCATGTTCTTGTTACGTAAACAATGAGTATGACACGTCTTCTGGGCATTGCATTAACTGGTGACTTGTCAAATCAATTAATGTGGTGGGTTTTTTTTGGGTTCATCATTATTTTAAGGATTGGATTTTAAATTGACAGTTTACCGGTGGATCCCAGGACACACATTATGCTCCGCTTTATATATCAAGAGCATCTAGTCTATATCTTTATATATCAAGAGAATATCATGGATCTTTATAATAAAGATCTTTGTCCATGATAACTACTACGAGATATTGGTGATGCAGAATTTGTGTTGCTTGATCCGCTTTAAGCTGTCTATCAGGGTCGAACTGCTTAAACGAGCATAAATTACATAGATCATTATGTCGGTAGTTTTCGCACTGCTCGGGGTTAGATAAGGTCTTGTTTGGACATGTAGAGCGTTCCAACCGTCCGCCTAAACAGTTGCACAGTCGTTCGGACGACGCTATGTCTATGCTCGACAAATATAAAAGAAGAAAAGGGAGAGGGGAGAGAGCCAGTATAGAAGTATGCAGAATTTTTACGTGGTTCAACAATAATGCCTAGTCCACGGGGTCGTCTCATATGAGGTTTTTTTTTCCTACTATTTAGAAGTATAGATGATACAATGAACACCCCAATCATATGAAAATGAAGAAGGAAATAAGAAAGAAATGAGGGAGATGAAGAGATAGAGAGATGGAAGGAAATATATGTTTTCTTCTGTAGTGCTCTTCTTTTTTTTTTTTTTTTCTGATGTTTAGGAGCCTTTATGATTCTCTCAAATTTTTCTTCTCCTCTTTTCTTGTGCTGAAATAGTTTTTTTTATAGCCTTGTCTTACTTGGCTTCCAAGTAGACTTGGCCTATAAGTATTAAGTGAGAATGTGACATGTGGATGGTAAGTCACCATATAGATGGCTTATATAAATATTTGATAAAAGGTGAGTCACATGTAGATAGTTTGTGAGAAATATCTGATGTAGGTGAACCACATGTAGATAGATTATATGTAAAATATCTAATGGAAGACGAGTCACATGTAGATAGTTTATAATATAAGGGTCGAAACGGGTTGGACCAGATTGGATTGGGTCAGACCAAATTGAACCAAGTTGGACCGGGTCAAACCCGTTCGAGTGACCCATTAGACCTGATGTGTCAATAATATTAACTACTAGCAATAGTACGAATCATCGTAGGATAGGGCTATTTTGAAGGTGTTGAACCTCAAGGACTGAATGAGCTTAGTTTGTTAAATTATCAGATTAAATGTAAATAAAATTAATTAGATCAAGGAAAGGAGAATTACGATCTTAATCTAAAAATCAAAGTAAACTAAGTTAAAATCTAAAAATCAAGTAAACTAAATTAAAGTGAATTAATCAATCAGGAAAATAGCAGAATATTGATGATCCCTATAACTCTTAGATTATGGTAATATCATGAATTCCTAGGCATTAATTCACTGTTGAAAACAGACTTGAGTGGCTACAAGTACACACAACATCCCAAAACGGTATTATACTAAGAAT
>JAUPMG010040702.1:0-14268 GCA_031762675.1 Pachysandra terminalis | reverse complement strand
ACACACACACTCTTTTTTTGAAAAACCCTATATGGTTCAAACAATAGTAAAACTTTGAAAAACAAAGGTATAGTATGTGATTATACTCGAGGTTCATATTTTCCAGTAAAGATTCAATAGTATGAATTCCTTCATTGAATTCCTAATTTGACATTGATACTATTTTCGTTGACTATCCAAGTAAAGATTTTTGCGATTCCTTTTGTATTTGCCTTTCAGGTCATAATGAAAACATACTATACCTTTGTTATTGAACATCAAAGTGGGGTTAGTCATCTAAAAAATATTGATTCTAATTTAAGCTGACATAAGGATATGGTAGAAATGTGGCTGAAGCCACCCATATTGAAATGGGCTGGCCATCCGTTATGAAATATATGGTGCCAGAATGTAATGGTGGTGACATACGAAATATAGAAAATGAAAAGAATGATTGAGATGTTTGCAGTGCATGAAGAGCAGAGTGAAATTTTCATATATGTAGAGGTTGTTTTTAGTGATGGGTGTCATCATGAATATGCAATCATCGGCAAGCATTAAGATGATTGTCGTGAAAATCAATCTAGAGGAAGTGAAGATGAACGGAATTTGATTGAATATAGAGATAGAGATTGTGAAGCTAGAGAGTTGATATTGTCCATTGATGGACTATCTAATTATTACCCCGATACTAACTATGAGAGTCTTGATGAGATAGGCGATCATGATGGTCAGGAAGACGAATTTATTGAAGAAAGAGATATGGAAAACCCACAATTTAAAGTGGGTCAAAAGTTTGCAAGTGTCGCTGTCTTTCGAGAGGCACGAAGAGAATTTTGTGTTAAGAAAGGTTTCAATATTGTTCGATTGAAGAATGAGAAAAGTAGGGTGACTACAAAATGTGCAGTAGATGGATGTCATTGGTGTATTCATGCATCTCCCACACATGATTGATCGACTGTTGAAGTAAAGACATACAGCAGGGAGCATACATGTAATAGGGTTTATAAGAGCCCTTAAGCCATATCTACGTGGATAGAGAAAAAGATTGGCCCTCGTCTCCGTCCCGCCCCAATCTTTATGGTCGAATTTAAGGTTGGAAGTTGGAACTATTGCCAATAATAGGAGTTCCAAATTCTAGCATGTCCATCTAACAATGGAAAATTTATTTGGGCTTGAAACTTAATTATGAAGTGGGTCTCATTAAAGTACACATGGACCAATGGGATCTCCAAATTATATGCTGCTTGTAATATTCTGATGATTTGAGTATTGAGGATTTTTCGGGCATCAACAAATTATAGCCTGTCAGGTGGACAGGCTGGATTGACCATGTCATTGATCAACATGGTAGAAAAACCCATGTCTCACCTTGGGACGATAGGCTACCTAGGGATGTAACTTCAAGCAAATTAACATGAAATCTGACAATCAGAACCAGATTTTGGCTCAGTTTGGTTGGGTTTTGTATTGGATTAAGGATGAGATTTTGGGTAATCTAACCAGATCAAGAAATGGATAGAATTTCGAACTCCCTATTATTGACAATAGTTCCCACCTTAAATTCGACCCTAAGCTGGATGGGATTTGTAAATCCCAATCCAAAGAGGCATTGAAGGCTGAGTCTAGGCAACATGTGCAATGAAAAAAAAAATAGCACAACAGAAAAAAGAAAATAAAAGAGAGTTCTCTGATAACTCTAATCCAAAAATAAGAACAAAAGTATGATGTGGTAATTGAGAAGGAAAATCATAGTGCTTCCAAGATTGAAGTAAATGGATTGAACCTTGTGATTGAAATGGTTTGTCAACTCTCCAAGACAAAAATGGAGAATACAGCTGGGGTAACAAAGAAATCCTCTATGTTTTTAGCTGCAACCCATCAATCCACCACACTAAGATCTGGGGTTCCAGCAAGTCTGACATCAAGACCCTATACCATAACCCTAATTAACTCAAAAACCGAACTAAAATGTAAGTGGAAAAAAGTACGAATCGATAGTATTACTTGAAAATACTTGTACAGATGTGATAAAAAAAATGATAAGCAATAGAACGGGTCTTTACTTTGACAAGTAAGAATAATTCATTGTAAGCATAAGGTTATATGCAGGCCATATATTAGTCCTTTATGTGGTCTTGGTCTTGCATGAATAAAGATATACCTAAAGACTCCACTCAGTTTTGTTTGAGGCTCCATATTTAACGTACAAGCATTTCAATAAACAAACATGTAGAGATAAATATAAAAATCTCTTATAAATGAAATTTCATGATTGAGAGCTTTTACATGAAAAAGCAAAAAATTAGGTTGAATATGCTCTTGAAGAACATCATCTGCTGCTGTTCCAAGTTTAAAGGAGAATGCATGAACTTTGTTGGGACAAGGTCTACCGACCGAAACAAGGCAGTGTGGCCCTAAGAAGTGTTTAGACATGAACAGATGTTCTACTATTATGTAGCAAATAGAATCAGGCAGCTCCAATCCTTGGTCTGAAGCAAAATGCTGTGTCAGTTTCTGCCTTTCTGGACCATTTCAGTCCCCTAGTAGCAGTTCCCTGGGTTCTATGGTAAGATTACAAGGTCAGCATCTGAGACGGGTATGGATTATTGGATTTGGCAAGTTCTCATAAACAAGGTTGATGGTCCCAGTAATATATTCAAATAAACCAAACAACAACAACAGAATGCCTCCTTCCAACTAATTGGGGTCCACAAAACAGACTCTGTTTCGCAATCAAAATCCAATCAAAACTAGTCAAGACTTTTTATTCAAATAACTTCTGACTCCAGTCATGACCTTTTCAGTCCTTTTAGATCCTCAAGATGCACCCTCTCAGACTTTCTTATGGGCATCCACCTAGGTCTCCATTTTACGTGCCCAAACCGTCTTAACTTAACTTTACGTTATCACCTATCAAAGCTACTCCTAGATTCTCTTGAATACATTCATTCTTTTTTTGATGAATCTCTTCGTTATAATCATTCTTGACCTTATCATCTCTAGTCATTCCATACACTCATTTCAGCATCCTCATTTATGCTACATTCATTTTATCGATCTATTGTTTCTTTGTTGCCCAAGACTATATGCCAAATCAGGCCAAATATCTGTCATAAAATTTGCCTTTCAGCTTGAGTGGGATACATTAATCACATAACGCTCCAAAATCGCCTCTACACTTAATGCCATCCAACTCTAATTCTATAAGAAACACTTCCTCAATATTTCCCTTATTGTGGATAATTGATCCAAAATAACTGAATTGGTTATGTTTGGGAACCTCTTGGTTCTCAATTCTTACCATCGCTTCACCCCTTGCAATTTGTGCTAGAGTTGCATTCCATTATACTTAAATAATAAAGTAGAAATCAACTATTACTATACAACAATAAGCATTGTAAATAAGATAACATTTGAATGACCTCACATACCCATATAAAGGGCATAAATGAGCTTACTAGTATTACACTGCCTCTTACTAACACTTTGTAGGGAGGGAGGGAGAGAGAGAGAGAGAGAGAGAGAGAGAGAGAGAGAGAGAGAATCTTACTAACATTTTGTAGGGAGGGAGGGGGGAGAGAGAGAGAGAGAGAGAGAGAGAGAGAGAGAGAGAGAGAGAGAGAGAGACATTCTATTGTATATGCTACTTCATATTTGTTCAATGAAAAAACAAAATGAAGCTTTTAAGTATTGCATCAGAATATGTAGAGCTTCAGAAATTGAAATGTACCTGTTGTAGGTGCTTCACCCAATTAGAAGAATCCATGCAACATTGATGGAGAGACTAAAATTTGGCCCAATCCCCATTGCAGCACCATTGTCTTGTCCTTTGTCTAACCCAAAAGAAAAGGGGGAGAGAGGAATGTAAGTAAGAAACTATTCTTGAACAAAACTTTGTGAGAAAAAGCGGGAGACTTTTCTCATCTTATGAAAGGACCTGAAACCGTGGAAATGACAGAAAACACGCCTTTCACTTCTCAAATTCCATCATCTATTCCTTCTTCGGCACAAATAGCAACAGATCTGGCTTGGGATTGATCCTCTTGAAGATCGACCCATGCAAACGCTCCATACAACGCCATTATCCTCCAAGGATGGTATTGTCGATGGAGTGGTCACAAAGATCACCAGAAAGTGGAAAATGCCACCTATCCAGTCACAAGATGTTTATTCACCAGAAAAGCTACTGGAACGATGGCAACTTGCCAACATTCAGCATTGTGACGTAGCAGAAGGAAT
This sequence comes from Pachysandra terminalis, assembly GCA_031762675.1. Taxonomy (NCBI): domain Eukaryota; kingdom Viridiplantae; phylum Streptophyta; class Magnoliopsida; order Buxales; family Buxaceae; genus Pachysandra; species Pachysandra terminalis. Next base: position 10,047 of record JAUPMG010040702.1, on the reverse strand, counting down.
CTCAGAGGTCACTACCAACGCTGATTCAATACTAGATGTACCCATCCTTCTGAAAGAGAAAATCAGAAAATATTCAAAAAAAAAGGATACAATTACGCTCACATCGGTGCATTACAGATCGTACTAATTCCTTTAGTTCGTCATGGGCTCAATATCGGAGCTCTCTCTTGTGTTCTTGATCGAAGGCACAACCGCTTCCAGGATGCCCTCATCGCGGCTGTCCAACCTTCTCTCACTAATGGTGCAGTATACTTTCAGGTCAATCCGAACTTTGCGTATCTCTTTCAGATCCCCACCTATCAAAAGCACTGCGTATACAAATCAGAACATGGGGTTTGACATGTTACCCGGCGTTCAGAATCTTTCTGTAGTGTGGAGAGCATGCTACCAGATCACTTCCACGAGCCAATAACCCGCTGTTGTTCACAGTTCTCAGTTTGATGCAGTAATGATTCAAGCTGATTTTCAAGGGGATCGGGTTGCTCCAAGGAGACTTCATGCCAAGGAAGTCACTTATCCACAGTCATGGGCACTCTCTTATAAGCCCAAACTATCACCGCAAGCCCTTGAAAAACCTAAATTCTTGATTCATGAGGAAGAGCGCAGTGATCAAGTTAGACTTGATTTTCGAGTCAGATCATATCGAGAAACTACTCCTGATTTTATTCCACAAAGATTTCCATCATCCAGAAAAAGGAGTTCTTATGGTGCTTGGCAATGGCCGACAAAAGGATATCAGATCTCGACCGAGATCTTTTGGCTCACAACTTCATCCTGAACCAAAGCGTCTTTTTGACGAAGAAAAGCACAGACTACTCAGATGTAGAACTATGCGCAATGAAGCTGCAAAGTATTGGAATGACTCTCGAAGAAAGTTATGGACTTCAAGATTTCCAGAACCAGAAAGAAGGCAACAGAGAGAACTCTAGCTACAACATTGGATCGAGACCGGAGAACACATCTCCTTCCTCGACTACATTGAACGAAAGTTTGGGCCACATATTCTCATGCCAGACTTCCCGTCTACTCAACCTAGGCAATTCTTTTTCGGTGAATCCTCATCCACACCGCCTAGTGTTCTCATTACAGCCACACTATCACCTTGGCCCACTCGAGGTTTGGCATCTCAGGCCACTCATTTTCCTGAGACTCGAGGTACTATCCATCACGATCACGAAGCAGATGCTTGTCCTGGCATCTCTACTAGTGCAAATGCGAGACCTTGCACTATTGCCACCAGTTCAACTAATCACGAGAATCAATACATTGCCAATGGTACCGTAGCGGTTCTCTTGAGTGACAGAGACCCTATGTTTCCAACGTTTACTCCGTCTAAAGTGTTCAACGTCCCCATCTGTCCTGTTGTTCTCACTATCGGAGCTGTACTCCTCTTCGATCTTCTTCACCAACAGATTAATTGAGCTAATCTTGCTTTTTTATCCCTTCATCAAAGGTTAATCAATTCTTTGGAGATTCGGAACATTATCTTCACAATTAACTCTCTTCCCAAGAACGAATGCCCCTGTGACGAGGATAAACTCTGTGCTAGTTTCTCCAACTTAAGTCTATCCACAAAGGAGGCACCATCTTCAAGCTCTACTGAATCTAGTACCAGATTCCCGCTTCGCCCAACACTTGTTGATCTTACACGACGAAGGCGAACTTATCGATGTCTGTATCTGACAGACCATTCCTCCACATGGACATATGTCCATAGCAAAGGTCATGATCTTCTGATCGGCTTATCTTACTATCATTCTTTGAAAACATTTGGTGAGATAACGACTGTTGGTCGTCCTTTACCCACAAATTTTGGGGGGAGAAAGGAATAATGACACACTCACATTGACACATTTCCAGTTGCTCATCGGCAAACACAAAAGTTCCAATGTTCAAGACAACTCGAGGTTCCAAAAGGAACAACTCCTCAACATAAAAGGATTATCGCTACAGTCTCTGGCCAATCTCGAGTCATGACATCAAAGTTTCAGAAATGGTCCTCACAAAAGAAGAAAGAATTAACGGAACAATTTGGGGATCACAGAAAGAACTGTGCGACTAAAATATTCAATATGTTGACTCTCTTGACTCTTCAGAATGCCGGCAATTACAGAGAATGCTGAAGACTGCTGCTATCATCGGAATTGACTCCGAATGGATGCAATATCAAACTGACCAAACGACGGTCTCTATCACTACTCCAAATAAGTTGTTACAGTTTTGATTCTTACTTTTACGGTAGACTAATGGTCTTTGTCTTAGACCTACTCGCTCTACCTGTTGATGAAACCTGTCGACTACTCGATTGGACCCTAGCTGATTCAAGAATCATGAAGGTAGGATTCCAGTTCCATCATGATATTAAGGTATTCACTGCTTCTTATGGGGAAAGTTTAAAGATACAACACGTCTACCCATACATTGATATCTCCAATGTTTACAACGACATCACCTCCAACATCTGGAATGTTAAAGGACCAATTACAGGCCTGTCTAAGATTTGTAAAGAAATCCTCAGTTTGGAGATTTCAAAGAAATTACAGAATAGTGACTGGAGTAGAAGACCGCTACCCAATCCACAAATCAGATATGCTGCCAACGACGCCTATTGCGTGATGAAGATTTTTGAGGTATACGCCATTCGATACCTTAGAAAAAGATTTGATGGCCTCAGATATACACTCCATGAATCTCTTTAGAAGAAGGCACAACATCACCTCTTGCTCGATTCTGCAAAAAAAAACTACTTGTTGATTTCTGCTTCCCAAAATTCAAAGGAATGACTGAACAACCGGGATTACTTTCCAAGAAGAAATCACTAGTTTCTAAGCTACAAAGTCTTGTCGGGAAAGCACAAAGTTGTAAAGATTGCAGAGATTTAGGAGAGCTTTGCTATACTCATTTTGAAAATCATGTGTCTCTCACCATCAAAATGGCAGAAAAGAACCACCTATGTCTTGAGAAGGTATATGATAAGATATATCTTCTTTACCAACATCTAACATTCAATGATTCTCTATCCCAGATGAATTTCGAGAAAATTGAAGATCCAGATAGTGAATCCTATGTCTTGAGAAGGTATATGATAAGATATATCTTCTTTACCAACATCTAACATTTAATGATTCTCTATCCCAGATGAATTTCGAGAAAATTGAAGATCCAGATAGTGAATCCTATGGGAATAGCATTTCTAAAGAATCCACCTTTCAGAGAAAATCAACTCCTGAGAATTCAAATTCTCATCTTGCTATAAAGTGAGCAATGACACCTCACCTTTGGGTCCCTCGATGACATGGCTTCATAATGGATTAAATCACATCTTGTCACTTAAGGAGATTCTATGCCACAAAAGTCAAAATTGGTGGCTAACTTGATCGCCAAGTTAAAAATAGCCACATAATGGAGTTATTGCCACAACTTTATGTCATGTATTTCCTTTATGTCTTGTATTTCTTTTTAGGCTTGTCTTTAGCTTAAATAGTTGTGCATTGGAGAATAATGTGTCATCTCCACTTGTCCTTAGTGGGTATGCCCACTAAAATTTATGTCTTGTACTTCCTTCTTTTTTTTTCTGATAATTGATGAATTGTATAAAAAGGATGAAAGGGGAATTACAAACTCCATAGCTTAAGAGATGGTACTTAAGCAATGGCAAAAGCAAAACAAAAAATACATCAAAACGAGCCCCGTGGATCAACCAGCACAATTACACCACAAAATCGCCTATCCCTCCACGAAGGCCCTACTAAACTATCAGTCTAAAAATCCGGAATCCCCTTAAACATATCGCTCCTCTCTCTCACCCTCTAGCTAAGGATTCCGCAACCTGATTTGCTCCCCGCGAGACGGTATGGAATGAGATGTTCCAACCCCTGCACAGAGACCAAGCCAAACGGACAAGGTGGATACATCTCCAGTCACACAACTCCTGCCTCAGCATCCAAGACATGATGTATGAAGACGAGCTCTCCACGATCAGATTATGGTGACCCTGTGCACTAGCATATCTCAGACCAGCCACTAATGCCATCAACCCAGCTCTCTCGATCCCCCCCACTCCACCGGGTCCAAAAAAGGCGAATAAAATACCCCCTCCACTGTCACGAAAAATACCACCAATGCTCGAAGGACCAGGGGGATCCAAGGAAAAGCCACAGAAATTGAGCTTAACCCAACCAGGACTCGGGGGAACCCAAAGCGAAGCCATAGAAGGAGTACCAAAACCACTCATAGAAATCAAGCACCACTCTCTCAAGATATCCGTTGCGGTCCCATCAAACTGACTTCTAACGAATGCCCACGAGGCCACGGATGTCATAATCCCCTCAATCCCACTTGAGGCCGTAGAGGAAACATCCTGAACAATCCTCAGATTGCGCTCTCCAAATGTACCAGAGCGCAACCTGAAAGACCAAACGATACAAAATATGTCCCCTCTCGACAAGGCCTAGAAAACTCCATTGAGCCATCATCTGACAAATACCTTCCGGTAACACCCACGATGTCCCAATAATCCTCAAAAAGAAACTTCAGATCTCACAAGCCATAAGACAGTGAAAAAACAGGTGGTCAACAGACTCCTCGCATCTACAGAGGAAGCACATCTGTGGAGAGAGGGCCATGAACCGCCTCCTTCTTTGAAGAATGTCTGCGGTGTTAATACAGTATAGCATTGCAGACCAAACAAACGCCCTACTCTAAGAGGGACAGGAGGAGACTAAATAGAGTGGGGAGCAAAAGAGAAAGGGGGCCCAACTCTGTTAGCTCTAAACTGATTGAAGAAAGAACAACACGAAAAGAAGCCACTTGTCTCAGGACTCCAGATACTCCTATCCGACCACTCCTGACACAAAAGGACACCCCCCACTAATTCAAACAAAGTAGCCATCTCCCCAATCTCAACATCCCAAATATTCCTACGAAGGGGGAGATTCCAAATAAGACCAGACTCGGACCAAGAAAGAACCTCACACACTAGGTAACTCTTAGACTGGACCAGACTAAAAATCTTGGGGAAACGAAGAAACAAGGGCTCATCACCAATCCACAGGCCATACCAGGATAAAACCGACGACCCCTTCCCCACCAAAAACCGGACCTTGGAAAAAAAAAGAGAAGCAAGAGACATAATAGCTTACCAGGGACTAGCCACGAAAACCCTAGCGTGAAGATTAACATCCCTACCATTTCCATGAATACCGTACTTGTTAACAATCACTTTGCGCCACAGATTTTCGCTCTCCTCGTTGAACCGCCAAAGCCATTTATCCAAAAGAGCTGCATTTCGGTCAATAGTATTACCCAAATGCAATCCGACATTGTCCTTATTTTTGAAAACTATTTCCCATTTAACCAGATGGTCCCTACGCTAACCATTGCCCTCCCACAAAAAGGATCGTTGTAGCTTCTCGATAAGAGAGGCCACCACGCGAGGCACCCTAAAGATCGACATATAATGCACTGGAAAATTGGCCATAGCCGCTTGAATAAGAGTGATTCTACCCCCCAAGGACAGCTAGTTCCTTTTCCAAACGGATAAGCGCTTCTCAATGCGCTCCAAGACTGGGTCCCAAAAAGACAGGGCTTTGGGATTGAGCCCTAGAGGCATTCCCAAATAAGACAAAGGCCATTGACCCTCCTTACAACCAAAAACCTCGACGCACTCCTCAACAACCTCATCACTAACATGAATGCCAGTCATCGTTGTTTTTTCCATATTCACCTTCATACCTAATACCATATCAAACACTCTAAGGATACTCTTCATCCACATAACTTGTTCAACCTCCGGCTCAAGAAATATGATCGTATCATCCGCAAACTGCAGATGGGAAACTGTACCCTCATCCCTACCCATCCGGAACCCTCTAATCATCTCCCTCTGCTCCGCCTCACCCATGAACAGACCCATTAATCAAAAAGGAGATGCACACGTTTTTAAGACAACCAACGATCCATCTCCTCCATCTAGTCCCAAAACCTTTCCATTCCATGATTTGATCCAAAAAATCTCATTCCACACGATCATAAGCTTTTTCCAAATCTAGCTTGATAACCAACCCCAGCTTCCTCAGCCTCAATCTCTCCTCCACGCAATCATTAGCCACCAATATGCTATCTACAATTTGCCTACCTTTAATAAATGCACTTTGATGATGAGAAATCAAGGGATCTAACACCACTCTAAGCCTAACAGATAAGACTTTGGCAATGATTTTATACAAGCTGGTAGTCAGACTGATAGGCCTAAAATCTTTAATCTCCACTGCCCTGATCTTTTTAGGAATTATCACCAAGAAAGTAGCATTGGTGGCCTTATGAATCACCCCACTATTAAAAACTTCACTAAAGACTTTCATCAGATTATCCTTCACCACCTCCCAATTACTCTGGAAAAAACTAATCGTAAAACCATCTGACCCAGAGGCCTTATCCCCAACCAACTCCCACACTGCATCCTTTATGTCATGCACTTAATCTAAAGTCATAAGTGGAGTGAATATTGTGGCACTTCCACTTAAGTGAGTATGCCCACTTGTACTTGTAATAATGACACAAACTAGTGCCTTGTAGTACAAGAAAACACCTTGGTTTGACTATACAAGGCAACACCCTCATATGAAGAAGGGCATCACAAAACAACACAAGGTTGTAAGGCAAACACTAAGAGAATTCTTCTCCAAGTGCTAGTTCCAAAACTAAGTTGAGTTGAGTGTTCTCAAGCATCCTCCTAACTTGGTGGGTTTGCGACAAGTCAAATCCAGTCTAGTGTCTTGTTGAGTCTCGTAAGCTTTCTTTAAGCTTTCCTTTTGTTTTAGTCTTATAATCTTTCAGTGCGTTTGTGTGCAACCTTTCAGTGTATTTTAATGAAGTGTTTTCATGCTTATTAAACTTCGTTTTTTTTATCATCTGTTTTTTGTGAGTCCTTTTGTTGATGTTATTAGTCCATTTGAATCCCCCCAGTTATACTGTTAGGCTATCCAACCAGTTATCCCCCTCAGTTATACTGTTAGTCCATCCAACCAGTTGTGTACCCATCTCTGATAATCATACCCTTATACCATCTACATCTCATGAACTCTAACCGTTTTGTATTTTACTAAGATCCTACTAGGAAAACTTGAATAGGAGACCAAATTGTCATAAGTTAGTGAGTCTGATCTTAAAGGTGTAGCTATAAGTAGTTGCATAAGGTATAACCATAGATAGATAGGTACGTGGACCTTGAAAGCCTTAGGTGTTGTAGGATGAAGTCGGTATTGTAATTGTTTTGGCGAACGGTGGAACGGCGCATTACCCGCATGTGAGAGAGAAGATAGGGTCTAGCCAATAACCCGCATAGCCCTAGTGTTTGGCACTATAGGCTGTATATAAGATACTTCGATCCCGGGGGTCAACACTACTAAGGGTTCGTTGCTGCCAAGAGGAAGCTAATCTTCACAATCTGAACGCAATTGCTAAAGCTACACTTGGTGATACCATATAACTCGGAAACTTTCTTCTACCAACCTACGGATGCTTCAAGTTTCTTGGTCGGAGGACTCTGCAATGTACACTGGGGCTATACGGGTTATTGGCTAGACCCTATCTTCTCTCTCATAAGTGGGTAATGCGTCATTCCACCATTTGCCAGAACAATTACAATACCGACTTCATCCTAGAACACCCAAGGCTTTCAAAGTCTACACGCCACACTACTCAATGGTTCTTCCTATCGATGGTTTAGACCTCATGCAACTACTAACAACTACGCCTTCAAGATCAGACTCACTATCTTATGACAACTTGGTCTCCTATTCAAATTTTCCTAGTGGGATTAAAATACAAAACAATAAGCGGATTGGTTGGAGTTCATGGGATGTAGATGGTATGAGGGTATGATTATCAGAGATGGGTACACAACTGGTTGGATGGACTAGCTGGTTGGACTAACAAGATTGACTAATAACATAAACAAAATGACATTTAAGAAGACAATGAAGAAAACGAAGTCTTACACATATGAAATACTTCACTTCATTAAACACACTGAATGCTTATAAACAAACACACTGAAAGATTACAAGATTAAAACAAAAGGAAAGCTTACCAGACTCAACAAGACAATAGACTGGACTAGACTTGTCACAAACCCACTAAGCTAAGAGGATGCTTGGGAACACTCAACTCAACTCAGTTTTGGAACTAGCACATAGAGAAGAATTTTCTTAGTGTTTGCCTTACAACCTTGTGTTGTTTTGTGATGCCCTTCTCCATATGGGGGTGTTGCCTTATATAGGCAAACCAAGGTGCTTTCTTGCACCACAAGGCACTAGTGTATGTCATTATTACAAGGACAAGTGGGCTACCCACTTAAGTAGTAGTAACACAATATTCACTCTACTTATAACTCTTTAGACTAAGTACATGACATAAAAGAAGTACAAGACATAAATCTTAGTGGGTATACCCACTAAGGACAAGTGGAGATGACACATTATTCTCCAACACACAACTATTTGAGCTAAAGACAAACCTAAAAAGAAATACAAGACAAAAGAAATACATGACATAAAGTTGTAGCAATATCTCCATTATGTGACTACTTTTGACTTGGTGAGCAAGTTAGCCACCAATTCTGACTTTTATGGCATGGAATCTCTTTAAGTGACAAGATGTGATTTAATCCATTAAGAATCCATGTCATCAAGGGACTCAAAGGTGAGGTGTCATTACCTTCTTTCCAGCAAGATGAGAATTTGAATTCTCAGGAGTTGGTTTTCTTTAAAAGATGGATTCTTTAGAAATGTCATTCCCATAGGATTCACTATCTGGATCTTCAATTTTCTCGAAATTCATCTGGGATAGAGAATCATTAAATGTAAGATGTTGATAAACAATATATATCTTATCATATACCTTCTTAAGATAGAGGCGGTTCCTTTCTGCCATTTTGATGGTGAAAGACACATGATTTTCAAAATGTAGCAAAGCTCTCCCAAATCTCTGCAATCTTTACAACATTGTGCTTTCCCGACAAGACTTTGTAATTCAGAAACTAATGATTTCTTCTTGGAAAGTAATCCTAATTGTTCAGTCATTCCTTTGAATTTTAGGAAGAAATCAAAAAGTAGTTTTTTTGCAGAATCAATCAAGAGGAGATGTTGTACCTTCTTCTCAAGAGATTCATAAAGTATCTCTGAGGCCATCAATTCTTTTTCGAAGGTATCGAAAGATGTATACCTCAAAAATCCTCATCACGCAATAGGCGTCATTGGCAACATATCTAATTTGTAACTTCTCTGAAATCTCCGAACCAAGGATTACTTTACAAACCTTAGACAAGCCTGTAATTGGTCCTTTAACATTCCAGATTTTGGAGGTGATGTTATTGTAAACATTGGAGATATGTATGGGTAGCCATGTTGTATCTTTAAACTTCCCCCATAAAATGTTGCGAGTACCTTAATATCATGATGGCCACCACTTCCAACTCACCGGAAAAGGAAGCACATATGGCTATGAGATGAGTAAAAATCTTAAGGTACATTAGTGAATAAATCAGAATTGTGTGATATGTTAACTGAACCTTTTCATAATAAACTTCGGAGTGTGATCCTTACTTCTTTCTATTGTGATGGGATTATTGTAGCTGCAGATGCATAAATCCTTAAATTTTGGATCGATGGTTGAGGACCACCAAAAGAAAGAGAGAGACTTCTGACATATTGTTTTTTGTTTTCTAAACTATGAGTATGATTCTTCATTTGCAAGGATTAGAAACTAGTAGATCCAATATGTAGACAATTATTTCTTAATGCCCCATGAGATCTACCTTGTTTGCATTAATAAACTTTAATTGTTTATTGTATATGTGATTGCAAAATGTAAGTTACTTTCTCTTGACGTTATGAACATGCTAAAAAAATTTATATGTATAATATTTGATCTTTATTTTCTGAAAAATGATTAGGAGTTTCCTTTTACCCCTTATTACTATAAATGGATTCTTCTTCTACAATATTCTATTGGAGCTTATAAGTTTTTATAGACTGGACGTAAAGG
>JAUPMG010040691.1:0-14269 GCA_031762675.1 Pachysandra terminalis | reverse complement strand
GGGCAGCCCATCGCGCAGGCCCAGTCGTAAGGGGCACGCGGGCAGCCAAGTGCGCAGGCCCAACGTGCAGGGCTCGCGCGGGAAGCCCAGCGTGCAAGCCCAGCGCAGTAGGCCGCGAGCAGCCCAGCGGACGGGCCAGCATGCAGGGCGCGCGCCGGCAGCCTAGCGCGCAAGCCCAGCGCAGTAGGGCGCGGGCAGCCCAGCGGACAGGCTCATCACAGTAGGGCGCACAGGCCCAGTGCAGAAGGACGTGCGTGCAGGTGCAACAGCCTAGGGGAGCGTGAGCAGGTGCACCAACCCAGGTGAATCAGCCCAGGGGTGCGCGCAGGCGTAGCAGCCCAGGGACACGTGCAAGCGACAATTTTATGCAGAAACAGCAACAAAGTTGCTAGATCAGATGAGGGTTATCGACATACCTCAATTTAACGAAAACGTATTGTAATGGCTCTGATACCAATTAGGGGTGTCAATTGGTTTGGTTAAAACCGAAAACCAAATGAACCGAACCAAAGAAAATCGGTTTGGTTATGGTTTGAAAAATACAAAACCGAATTAGATCAATTCGATTTAAGGTTTAGTCCTTTATTAAATGAAACCAAACCAAAAATCGAATCGAATTAACCAAGCTCACTTAAACCGATAACTGAACCGAACTAAACCGAAATTAACTAAACCTAAAGAGCATTTCTAAACCCTAACCTAAGTAATCGTTTTTTCTCATCATCTCTTTCTTCTTCGCAAAACAAAGCAACCCATCTCTTATAACAGATTCAACTACCTGCAATTAGTGCTGCTATGTGGGGTTGGGGATAGGAAATCCGCCTAACTTTCATAAAGTTGATATTCTCATTCGAAGGTGGCTCTGGGGACACCAAGCATCGTGTAATGGTCAGCTCATGCCCCATTCCGGTGGTTCTTCATTCCAAACGATTGCACCGAACGAGAAGAGAGGGCAAGGTCTCGATTGAGGGATTTCTACAAATATGCATCGGCTCCTCCCAACCTAGAAAGAACTGGACTCGGATGGTACCACTTCGTCACCAGAGTTCTATTTCTTAGATACTATTTCAAGAACCCTTGCAAGTTAAGATTTTGAGGTATTTCTCCTTATCGATAATTATTTTTCTTTCTTTTTTTTTTTATGAAATACTTCCACTTAGAGTTTAGATCTTGAGATATTTCTTCTCGTTGAGATATTTTTTGGGTTGAATGGACGTCTTCCATTTATTAGAGATTTTTGTTCTTCCACGTGTCAATAATAACTTGGGAGGGGTTCTGCAATTTTTTTTTCTTTTGGGTTCAACTGTCTTCACCTCCTTAATATTCTAATTTTATTTTAATTTTTTTTAGTTATTTATTTTAGTGGTTTTCTGCATATTTGGTTTTCGGTTATTTGGGTTTGGTTTACGGATTAGTAAAAAATAATCGGTTTGGTTACTTAAAAATCAATTTGGTTTAGGTTTGAATACTAAACTGAACCAAACCGAACCGTTGACAGCCCTAATACCAATGAAAGTTGTACACGACCTGGATCACGTACCTCGATGCACACAAATCCAAATCTACAGCCGAAGATATCTATCGAACCAAAAAAATGTTCCATGTTGAAATATGTGATTACTAAAATCACATACAATGAATCCACACTCAATCGAACTATGGCTTTGTATGGAACCCACCCTCAATCGACTCAAGGCTTTGTATGGAACTCTAATATTAAAATCAGATCTCTATAGGAATAAGAGATGAAGAGAAAAGAGAGTTTTCTAGGGATGAATTTTCAAAAAATGTGAATAGTACTTTTTTGGGTAAGGAGGAAGGGTCTTCTGTATATAGAAGACTCAACTCAACTTCTCCTAGGACTCTATCTCTTAATCCAATTAGAAGAAAGTTATCCACATCTACACTTCTAATCAAGTATGGACGTCCCATTAAGTAAGGACCCCGGGCCGGTCCAACCAGATCAATCCACCTCTAAAATCCAACATATAGTAGATATGTTTTCATGAATTGAGGCAATGTTTCAATGGAGAAAAATATTCATTGAGTAATAGTTTGAAATGATTTTCATAAGTTGGATTTATTATTAATGTTGATGTTGATATTGATTCTACTAAGATTTTACATGGATTTTGACATTTATCAAACATTAATATTTTGAAAGATGGAATGTTAGATTTGGAGGAAAAAGAAAAAAGAAATAAAAAGGGATTTGATGGCTATCTAGGTCATAATCTTATTGTATGACAAAATTAAGAAGATTTGAGTCAAACCAAGATAATTTGGGGCTAGTATATATGCCTTGTCCTGAGCATTTGGTCACGTTGAACAGGTAAGTTCCTACTTATAATCAGCGGAGGTAGATAACCCATATGGAAAACTTGTTGGAGCTCATTATCACTTTTGTGAGAAGTTATTTTCTAAACATCAGTAAAACTTTAATAATGACACTTTTAAGGCCCCAAACACAAAGGAACGAATCAAAGGATGCTTTTCCACTCCCTTTGATTGTTATATACGAAAAAGTGTTTTTCACTTTCCTACTAAATCTCTCTGTGTTCTAGCACATAAATGAAGGGATCGAAGAGATTAGCATTGATTTTTTGGTGTATGGCTACTGAAAGCAGCGATTCATCAATTTTCTCATCATTTTCCTGTAAGTATGAACATAAAAATAAGTTTCTATAAATCCGGCTCCAGGGTTATGGCATCTTTGATTTCATGAAATACTTCCTTCGCTTCCATGCCCCAAAAAAACTTAAGTTTCTTCCTCAGCATGAAGCTTGTAGACTTGTTACACTGTTCGCCTTCAATAAAATACTTGTCGGCTCTGCGCTCTGCTCCTAAGAAATCTCAGGATTAGCGTCTTTTATCTCTGGTGTTGGATCACCTAGTAACTATTGCGCTGCGACAAGGATTGGAACTGCCTCTAGATCTGTTGTGGTGCTGTATCCACTAATGATGATTCTACTGCAACTGCGGGACCTGTCACTGCCTCCGTGTTTGGACTTGGAATCATACGAAGGGAGGGGAGGGGTATAGCTCTTGATCACGTGGTTGAGGTACATCGGGGTATCGATCTTGAGCTACTGCATGAAAAGATACAATATACAATATCATGCCTCATGAAAATATAAATTCTATTAAATTCTCAATCATGAAATTTAAAGTAACATGAGATGTCTACATAACAAAATGTAAATAAAATTGTACCACCTAACGCAAATCACAATCTACGTAATCCCAGCTCTCGCACATGAATCTTAAAAGCTTGTCTAGTTATAGGTTTAGTCATGGGATTAGCTGTCATCTGCTGAGTAGGGATATGTGTAAGGGACACGTCTCTATGTGCAACTCTGTCTCTGATGTAATGATATCGAATGTCGATTTGCTTTATCCTCCATGGTCATGGTTTCAAGGATCAGACCGATTAGGTCCGGATCGGCTGGTCCATACCGAGATCAGCCAGGACCGGTCCGATCCCAAGCCACGATACAACTATTGTATCAAGTGGCTTTGGATCAGACCAGTCCAATCGATATTGATCCGAACCGATCCAAAGTTTTTTTTTTAATTTATAAAATGAACGATCCAACAGGTATCTGCTTGGCCCGGTTAACTTCTTCTCCAGCGAGATCATCGCAGTACGATTCTGACTACTATTTCTGTTCCGACAATTTTGGTTGCTTCAATTCTCTCTTAAGAACACGATTCCTTTTTATTGTTTCTTCTCCAATTAAGTAGAGATCAGATATACTTTCTCTCTTCCGTGATCTCTCTCTTACGAGCTCTCTTTCTCTCTTCCGTTCAATCACTCTCAGATCTACTTTATCCCTCTTCTGTGATCTCTCTCTCTCTCTCTCTATCTCTCTCTCCCGTTCATTCACTCTCACATCTCTCTCTCCCGTTCATTCACTCTCACATCTCTCTCTCTCTCTCTCTCTCTCTCTCTCTCCCTCTCCGATCTCTTCCAAATTGAGTACTCTACAAGCTGAGATTATCATCCTTGAATCTGCAAAAGCAATCTTCTTCATCTTATTATCAAATCCTCGAAGCTCTCATCTCTGATCTAATATGAAAAACCGATCCATTTTTTTTTAAAGGACAATCCAACTTTTGGATCAGCAGATATCGCCAATCTGGATCAGGATCAACCGAAACCGGTCTGATCCAAGATCCTGAGACTTAAAACTCTATCCATGGTATTTGGGGCCTTGGCGTAGGCTAACGATGCCATGCTATCACTATGGATGGTGATCGACTCTATGCCAGCTTTGAAGACTCCAAGATCCTGTAAGAATCACCTCAACCATACAACCTCTTGAAATGCTACATAACAAACAATGTCCTCTGACTCCATAGTGAACAACGCGACACATGCTTGCTTCTTGCTACTCCAAGAGATGTCCCCGCCACCCAGCAAGAATGTATATCCAAACATCGACTCTCGTCCGTCTAGATCACCTGCCCAATCTACATCACAGTAGCCTCATAGCTGCAAATCTGCTCTCTGGAAGCAAAGCATGCAATCTGTTGTCGTAAGTAGGTATATAAGAATACGTTTCACTTCCTTCCAATGAGCCTGCCTTGGGTTACTTTGGTAACGGCTGACTACGTCAACTGCAAAGCTAATATCAGGTCGTGCATTTTGAAAAGCTCAAGTACCTTCCTTATGTAAGTCTCTGGGAATAAATAAAGAAGCCTCTTAGCGCGATTCCTATGAATCTTAACACCTAGCACGTAATCTACCTCACCCATATCCTTCATCTCAAAACTGAATGAAACCCTCTTTAGTGGCAAGAATAATCTCCCTGTCATTCCATGTTATCAAAATGTCATTTACGTACAACGACAAATAAGAAAAATCCTACCATGATGTATAACATATACATAATGGTCTTCCTTGATCTTCGTGAAGACAAACTCTATAATGGCTCGATGGAATCGAAGATACCACTGCCTGGATGACTGTTGCTGGCCGTACAATAAGTGCTTGAGTTTGCAAACTTTATGCTCATGCCCCTCGTAATGAAACCCTTTGGTTGATCCATATAGATCTCTTCATCCAATTATCCATTAAGAAATGCATTTTTGACATCCATCTGGTAGAGTTCCAAATCAAGGTATGCGACAATAGCTAAAATGAGGTGAATGGAGGCAAATCTCACAACTGGTGAGAACGTATCCTTATAGTCTATGCCATTTCTCTGGGTATAACATTTCACCACGAGACGGACTTTGTATCTCTCTACACTTTCATCTGTCTTGCGCTTGATTTTTAGAACCCACTTGTTTCCAATGGTCTTGCGTCTAGGGGGAAGATCAACAAGTTCATAGACATGGTTCTTCTCCTTGAAAGTCATTTCATCTCGCAGTGTAGGTATCCACTTCTACAAAGCAGGTGATGATAACCCCTCTTGGTATGAACCAATGTCATCATCATTGAGCGTGATAGTCATGAACGACTACTCCTACACATAGGAATGCTGAAATCTGTGTCCTATGGGACACTCCCACTGGGTGGAACCCACTCCCAATGTCCACAACATCCGTAGAATCCATAGTATCCTGTTGAAAACCGAATTTCTCAGTGATAGTTGGATATGGGGTGATCTCTATTGATCCCAACTCTGGCTCATTCATCTCGAATAGCTATAGATTCATCTCTGCTCTCTTCCTGCTTGGGAAATCATCATCGATGAAATCCACATCATGTGACTCAATCTGTATTAGACCCCTGTCGGTCTGTTCACAGACAAAGACGTAGCTGTTAGAGTGCCTTAAGTACCTCGCAAAGATGCACTTAACGACTCTCTTATCTAACTTCCCTCTCTGGTGGGAAGGTACACGAACATAACTTGTCGATCCCCATAGCCTCATGTGAGTTAGGTCAGGCGTTCTACCTGTCCACAATTGGTTTGGTGTGCTAGGAATTGACTTTGTAGGGACGCGGTTTAAGATGTAGCTCGCAGTCATAAGTGTCTCCCTAAAAACTAATGGGTAGGGATGCATGCGGCATCATCGACCTCACCATGTCTAACAAAGTACGGTTCCTTCTCTCTACTATACCATTCTGCTGAGGTGTGTCTAAGATCGTCAATTGCCTACGGATTTCCTTTTCTTCACATAACTCTAGAAAAATATCAGATAAATACCCACGTCGTCTATCGGTTCAGAGACACTTCATGTGTCGATCCAATTGGTTCTTGACTTCCGCTACAAAGCGTCTAAAGCAGTCTAATGCTTCTAACTTGTGGGAAATCAAGTACACATAGCCGTATCGCGTGTAATCAGCAATGAATGTGATGAAATAGGACTCTCAGTTGTGGGTCCTAACATTGATTGGTCCACATATGTCAGAATTGTCTAACTCTAAATGAATGTTTTCTCTCACTACCTTTCCAAATGGTTTCCTATATGACTTCCTAAAAAAATAATGCTCACAAAACGGGTAACTAAACCTTGGCAAGTGATCCTAGTAGACCAACTTTAGCCAATTGGTTCATCCTCTCTAGCCCTATGTGGCATAGTCTAGCATGCCATCTTAATGAATCAGAAATAATAACATCATCATCAATGGAAGTCAAATTAGAAATCAAATTCGCATCATTTGAATTATTAATATCTAGTTTAGCAGACCATCAGAAATAAATCCCCTACCTTATAAAACCAACTCTAAAGAAATGGAGACGCAATCTATATTGAAAATAATAGAAAAACCTAGTCTAAGTAATACTATTACTGAGACGAGACTACAAAGAATGACAGGTGCATATAATACGTGATGAAGCATCAATGCACGGGTCTCTCGTGTCTTTAGCATGTACGTGCCAACTCTTAGCACATCCACGTTGGTACTGTTCTCCATGTATACCTTTTGACTCTCTGCTGGTATCAGTTTGTAATCAACGAACCCATCTCGCTCTCTGGCTATGTGTCTACTTGCTCCGGAATCTACAATCCAATCAGAACTAGAATGAGCAAACAAGACATCAGTGCAAACCATGCAATAATAGCTAGAGGTTGGGCACCATCTTTTGCTTAGTGCAATCATGAGCAAAGTGTCTGAACATGTCATAGTTGTAGCAGATCACCTTGGACATGTGTTTCTTTCTACTTCGTTTCTCTCTAGGGTGTTTGGTACCTTTGTTTTCCTTAGACGCTTTCTTAGCTGTTTCCCCATGTTGGGGCGCCTTACCCTTGCGCTTGTGCCTAGACCTAATTGTCTTGTGCTTTGCCAATCGGTTAAGAGCGCAGTACTGTTAGACCTTGTGATCTGATGCTCTACCTTGAGCTCAAAATGATACAAAAAATTGTTCAACATTTTAATATTCTCATTTTGCATCATGACGAGCCTCATGTTCTCCCATGAGTCAGGTATGGGTCTCAGAACAGCAAGAATCTATTGCTCATCTGTCTAGAAATTACCCGCGATTTTCAGATCTCGTATCATAAATGATATCTTCCTAAGATGCTCAACCATGCTTACACTGGAAGCTATCTTGTAGGTCTCAAATTCCATCGTCAGTGCACGTAATTTGGTTGTCGAGGTACCAACGAATACGAGTTTCATTGCATTCGACATCTCAAATGCAGTCTTATAGGCCTCGAATTCGCCAATAAGATCATTGTGCATACTACTCAATATAGGAAAACGTTGGCAACGATCCTTCTTGGCCCAAGCTTGTTAGACCTCGTTAGACCTCCATATCTCTACGATGCTGGGCAGTGGTGCCCTCCTCAGGATAGACGAGGCTATGTGATAAATTCTCTAGAGCCTCGGACTCATCAATGAGATCTTGGATCTTCATGTGCCATATGTCATAGCAGCCATATCTTGGACTCACCCTTGTTTAGGTCAGTTACTATACTCTTAGCGGCGATATCACTAGAATTAAAGTGTACATACAATTAACATCTCATATACACACATTGTTGATTTTGCATCGTTATCTAGGACTAAACAATAATATTAATATTTTATTTATCAAATCAAAAATACACTAGACCGTAAGTTATAATGCATAATCATCACTAATACAATAAAATTTTGATATTAGTTTTAATCTGTAATATGCAAAACGCATCTAGGAAATAAAATTACCTCAACTAGGTTATTATTTACATGTTCACCTCATATAATCGTGCAAAAAAATTAAATGATGCGTTAGATCTCTAATATATAATATAAAAGGCACAATTTTAATAATAATTCAAAAACAAATTAAAAAAAATTATTAATTCTGAATTCTTGGTCTGTTCGGTCGACCGACAAGTCCAATCCGGTCGACCGCGTGGGTGTTTGGTTGGTCCTTCGACTGACCAGACACACTTGTTCTAAAAACGTAGCCTCTCGAATGTTACAGTCTCTGTTGCCACTCGATCAACTGGGGGCTTCATCCGGGTCGATCGGTTACGGTCTACGGGTCGACTGGACAGTCTGTCTAATTGACTGGATAGAGCGAGAAGAAGAATTTTTTTTTTATATTTAAAACAAAAAATTAATTCGATTAAAAAAACTTTAATCTCTTCTACCCATCATTGTTTAGGTGTTATTAACTCTCAATTAACACCCCAAAACAATGACGATCACAACGTATGATTACACAAACAATCCTCTCTTGATCGTTGAAGCAATCAAGCATTGATCATGTTGTTTTATACAAAAACAACAACTAGGTTGCTTCTTAGATGAGGCTTCTCAACATACCTCAATCCGAAGAAGATGCATCGCAGCAGCTTTGATGCCAATGAAGGTTGTAGACAACCCGGATCACGTATCACGATGCACACGAAGATCTCTATCAATCGGAAAACGTCCCATATCGGTGTATATGTGATTACTAGAACCACACAAAGATTTCCAAACTTAATCGACCTAGGATTGTGGTATGGAACCCTAATAGTAAACCTAAATCTCAAAGGATACAGATAATGAGAGTGAGAGAAGCCCCAAAAATAGGGCCTATCGTTTCTGCATTAGTTCCCTAGAGGGTGCGGGTTCCTATATATAAGAACCTCTACACCTATCCCACTCTAACTCAAACTCTCTAATCCTATAAAGATTAGGAGATAGAGGAGGACCCACATTAGACCACCTCACATGCTGCCTAGTATGGATGCTCCCTTTTTTAAAGAGAACGGTTGGCCCAACTTATGGGCCAATCAGGTCGACTCACTCAATTGGGTTGACCAATGATATGTCCAACTCTTTGTAACCAATGTAGCAAGATTAAGCTTGATTTTAGACTTGATAGTGTTAAGGGATATTTGTCTTGTAATTCTTGCGTATATTGATACCTCTAATTGGAGAACAATATAATGAAATACAGACTTATTTTACAGGGCACAAACATTTTTCAAATCCGACGCCTTCGAACCATGATCCAGGGTTTCAAGGATCGGACCGCTCCAATCCGGATTGGCCGGTCCGTATCAGGATCGGCCATGACCGGTTCGATCCCAAGCCACGATACAACTATTGTATCAAGTGGCTTTGGATCTAATCGGTCCAACCGATGCCAATCCGGACCGGTCCACTGACTAGATCGGCCAAACCAACCAATTCAAAGTTTATTTATTTTTTAAATTTATAAAATGAATGATCCAACAGGTATAGGTATAGGCCTGGATTGATCCGATATCGACCAGTTCCGATCAATACCACTGTTCCGGCGACAAAAATTGCCATTCCGGCCGATCCAAAATTTATTTTATTTTTTCAAGTGCGATCCAAACAATTTGGATTGGACACGAATCGGCCAATACCGAACTGAATCACCGATCCGTATTGGGATCGACCTGGACCGGTCCGATCCGCGATTCCGAGAATAAAAAAAATAAAAACCTTGCCATGATCTGCTCTATTGACAGTCCTACGTATTTCACTAAGGAGACGTGGACACCAAGTTCTGTGACGTGTGATGACTTAATAGTACCACATGGGGTTATTTAACTCAAGGGAACAACATTAGTGATGCTATCATCGTCAATCAGTGCTCAAAGTTGAAATAAATATAAAGTAGATTTTCATCATCATCCAAATAGGACCTTAATTAACCCTCTACCGACCAAGTGCTTGAGAATGCTCAAGCTAATTAAGTACCCTATGGCCAAAAGTCCTTAAAAGATAGAGACCTATGCAAGGAGCTCAATCCTTGACATGATTTTGTTTTCCTTTTTCGTTTCTAAACCAAGCAAAAAGAATATATTAACGAGAAGCCACTCACTTGATCTAATCATGGACATAGTTTAATTTTTGGGCCACAGGCCCATATGTCCATTGAGATGGACCTCATGCTCATCATGT
Source organism: Pachysandra terminalis (assembly GCA_031762675.1). NCBI lineage: Eukaryota > Viridiplantae > Streptophyta > Magnoliopsida > Buxales > Buxaceae > Pachysandra > Pachysandra terminalis. The sequence goes on along the minus strand of JAUPMG010040691.1, from coordinate 3,960 downwards.
ATCATTGTCAAGCATGCCCTAAGGAATAGGGGCAAAAGGCAAAGCTTTTTTTTTTTTATAACCCACTGGAAGGTAGAAAGAGAAAGGGAGGTGGGTGGAGGAAGTCCAGCTTGAACGTTAGGTTAATTTGGATCTACACATGTATGGGGATTTAAGGTTTTTGAAACAAATAATAATTAGATGGTACATTTGCACAATCAATGCCTCTTATTGTAATATATATATATATATATATATATATATATATATATATATAACAACCCAGTTGTCTCGACTGCCCTTGGTTTACTCTTAGATTTATTTATTTTTTCCATCTACTAAATTTATAGGCCTCACATCCTATACAAACAAGGGGATGATTACAACCATCTTTATAGCACCAATCAAGGGGAGCGATATCCCTGAATAAGCCACTGGTATCACTCTCTCCTTTGGATAAGCTTCCGGTACCCACATGGCATGATCGGATTGATCCAGCCATCCCGCCATAGAGGATGCATGGCTTCGCATCCTCTACAGCAAAATGGTTACAACCATTCTTACACCGCAAACCAGAAGGTTCCACATGGGATACCAAGGGAGGGTATAACCACAGAGAGGGGGAGAGAATCCTCTGTGGTGTACACCACAGGGGATTTCCTGTGAGTGGATACAGTCTTGAAGGGTGAAATGATATTTTTGTTCTGAGGGCCCCACATCCGAGGAGCGAAAATACCATTTCGCCCCTCAGGGCTGTCTCTACTCACAGGAAATCCCCTGTAGTACGGCATACACAACAGAGGATCTCGGTCCGAAAGAAGAATACCGATAGCTTATGCACGGGGATACCGATGGCTTTTTCAAGAGGATACCAAGGGAGCAGGTACCCGTGGGTTATTCATGAGAGTGCCTTGTACACGTGGTACCCTCTTATTAGTGTTGTACGGATAGATGTAACAATCTTACTGTAGAGGATGTGAGGCCCCCAATGTGTAAGGGTAACTGTGTCCTTGGACTAAGATGAGTACCCACTTTCCTGTTTCATTCATAAATGAAAGTGGGGCATCCCAAGTCCCAACCCTATTCTCTCATGATATTTTATCTCTATAGCTTTTTGACTGTCTTAGACATGCTTCTTCTATACTCTTAACCTAGGTCTTGATCTCAGAAGATTCTTTAGCACAAGGCTTCAAGTACTTATAGTCAACCAACCACGTGAAAAATTGTATTAACAAAGGATAGGGAAGTTATATAATTGAGTAACAGTACCAATGTCCTTACGTAGCAAGTAGCATGACAATTAAAAAACCAAACCAAAAGAAAAATCTCCATAAACTCCAAACCTCAAAGATACTGTTTTAGCAAGGAACGACAGACAGCTTATTCACTTATCTATAATTGTCGGCTCGCCGGACGATCGTAGACGGGAAACTGCTTCACCCCGATCGGCGGGTCAACAGATTGTAACCGATCCTGCTCGACCTTGGAAGGAGAACTTTGGAATCCGAAACAGCACATGTCCTCTTGCAAGAAGCATCAAAGAATCCTAAGCGATCACTTAGTTTCCTTGATACTTTTGTAATCTTCCAGCAGTCTTCTCCTTGATCCCTCGAACACGTCGCTAAGGCGGCGAGGAATGGATCCCTTTTGGAGCTTGCACTAGAGTTTTTCTTTCTGATCGAGAAGATTTCTTCGAAATTGAATCTTTTCGATGAGGTTGGCGTTGTGGCTGGAGGCAATGGGAGGAGGAGAGAAGGATCTTTCTTCTTTGATGAAGAAGATGAGGGAGTGAAAGCATAATAATTCTTGGGAATTCCCGGGTGTTGTTCCCATGAGAAGGGAATGCTGGAGGAGGATCGAAGTGGGGTGATCGGGCTCGAAGGCGATTCGTCTATGCTCAATGAGAAAGATAAAGATCCGAAAGAGGACGAGAACGAGGATGAGAACGAAGACGAAGATGACGATGAAGAAAAAGATTGAGTACGGCGAGATGCCGGACGTTTTGTGATGGGAAGTGAGTTGTTTTCCTGGCTTTGGCCTGAAAGAGTTACTGAGGAATCCATTCCCTTTACAAGGAAGAACTGGGAACTTGGGTTTTTCTTCTTCACCATGTTCTTGTCTCAATATATATTGATGGTTCTGTCTTTTCTATTCTTCTTATGCCTTTTTGTTGTTGGTAAAAGGGACGTAAAAGGGGGACCATGGACTTATATCACTGTCGGTTCGACTTCAAGTAGAAGTTTTAGGCTTTGCAAAATTACAAAACCGGACCAGACATTGACCCGGTTTTACTGTCTGGCAAACAAAGACAGTTTAGCAAATATGATGAAAATATAAAATAACTTGGGTTGGCTGGTTCAACCAGATAAGAGCTCATGCTGAATAAAGATTAAACCAATCCGGTTTGGAGGTAATAGTCCTTTATGTATATTATTAATTAATATTTTTCTAAAACACTTCTGTATAGTTCTATCATCTATGTGGTTGAGCGCGCATTGATCATGGCTAAAACTTTTAACTTTATCAATTTCAAATGGGGGTTGAATCATAGTTTTAAATTTCGTCAATATTTTACGAAATTTCGGTTTGGAATAAGGTCTCTGAAATTGAAATCCTGTTTTTTCGGTCAAAATTATTTTGCAAAATTTTCTGACGAAATGTCCGAAATTATTTTACCAAAAAATTTCCACTTTCAACTGAAAAATTCATTATTTTAGGAAAATTTTCACTGAAAATTTCATTTATTTTGGCCAAAATAAATTCTAAAGATATGTTAAAAGTAAAAAAATAAAAAAAAATAAAAAACAAATTAACCTTTAGCACTATAAATATCTTTATGGTCACATTTCTTATACAAGTACCTAATTAAAATAAATACTAATTTAATGAGTATATTATTTTATTATACATATATCATTAATTTTTATTTTCTTTTACTTATATAGGTACACAAATGGATTTTGTACCTATTTAAATTGAAGAAAAACAAGAAACAAAGCTTAAGTTTTTAGCTTAAGCTTATATACATTGTATTGCTTAATTTAGATGTTAGAATATACCAACGGAGGTTGGCCCAAGTGGAAGGGGCTCGGGTCGCTTAAGCAAGTGGTCTCGGTATCGAGTCCTTGTGGATGCAGCAAACCTTGTTGGGAGAGGTCCCCGCTTCGGCGCCCGATCGTACCTCGGAGGAATAATCCTGGGCGAAGCCTGGGGATACCTTGGGAAACCAAAAAAAAATGATGTTAGAATATGAATCCAATATATTTTCCGGTAGTCATATATTTTTTGGATGTTGTAATATAAATAGAGTATTTATTAGTTTTAAACTTTTATATCATTTCACATTATTAATAAAAAAAAACTTATTTATTGTTTTTATTTAAAAAATTGTAATATTCATAAATAACATATATTTAAATAAAGAAAATGTTGCAGACAATTTGAGGGCTCGCATCCTCTACAACTTAAGCCTTGTAGCAATCCATACAGTACCATTGGATTGTTGCCACGTGGATACCAAAATGGTACCCAAGGCAAATTAGAAAGGGTACCCAGTTCTGAGGGTACCCATGTGCTATTCAAAAAAAAAAAACTAACGCCGTTAACGGCGTTTTCATTATTTTTTTTCCGCGTTATTTTGTTTGCTCCCGTTTTCCCTCCAATTTCCAAACTCATTCTGTGCTCCACATTCTCAGCTTCAACAATATCAACACTCTAGAGAAGAGAGTATCTACATCATCATCAATGACATCAATCTATACTCATTAACAGTTTTAGCTAACTAGATATCGTTCCATCTGGATTGTTGCTGTTCTTTTCTTTTCATTAAGAAGGATCAATACTCCAAAGAAGAGTATTCATCATCAACAACATCAATACTCTACTGAACAAAAATTTCAGCTACAAAAGAGAGAATCTCGTTCTCTCTGGATTTCTCTACAATATCATCAAGGATCTGCAACAGCTAACCATCGGTATTAT